>LOEQ01000304.1:1171610-1181831 GCA_001685075.1 Bramus lutescens | reverse complement strand
GCGGATGCTCCCACCGAGCCGGCTGTTGCTGAGGAAGTCTTTTTCTCATGAATGAGTAGAGCTCGCATGACCTCCTCATTGTCATCAGGCCCTGCATGGGTTTCCTCACGCTCCTGAAATGTGTCCACATCGATGCCACCTGGAAGTTAAAACCCAGAAAGTCACAACCCACGATGCAAAGAGCATTCATCTATAACTAACGAAAAATAGATTTCAATGTGTTCTGTTTAAATTGGTGACTAACATAGAGCAGACTTCACTGGCTCTATTTTCTGAGCTGTTGTTCTACAATATCTAAAACATTCCTTAAAAACTAAACCTTAAGTAGCACAATGACCAAGGAATTTGCAGGTTTATATATGTTTACCTGGATGTGAATTCTCCCCCTCCCCACAAGCTGCACTATTTTAGGAGGTGACAAAGGGCGCACCTTCTAAGACTCTGGGTAAGAACGTGTGGGACAGCGGCTGGTGTACCGGGGACAAGGGCACAGCCCTTCACCTTGCTCAGAGTAAAAGCCAGAGGCCTTACAATGGCCTATAAAGAGCTACCTTCTCCTGGCCACCTACCTCATCCTGGTCCCCCCCCCTNCCCCCGCCCTTATCCATACTCTGTTCCAGCTACAGCTGGTATTCCCTGTAAAGACAAGGCACACTCTCTTCTCAGGGTGTTTGCACTGCCTGTTTGCCCTGAAGAGTTATTCTCCTCTACTGTCCCTCCATCCCTTGCCTTCACCCAAGGGCCACTTCGTGAAGGTTGTTTGTGCCCAGCACCCATTCTCTTGCACAGTAACTCGGGCTGACTGCCTCTGTTACTTCTTAAGGATGTGGAGTCTGCCACAACAAAACTGTATTTTTCTTACTCACTGTAACCCTATTCCTTCACAGGGACAATACCTGCCACGTGGTAGGCATCGAACAGGAATTTACTAAATGAATAAACAAATGGTAGTTTCATTTTCCTGAAGCAAACTGCACAAACTTTCATTCAGAAAGGTGCGTGTGGTACCCATACGTGTGGACAAGGAAACACTAATGCACATAAAAATAAACAAATATTTTAAAAAAAGATTTACAAACCTATTTCTTGTTTTGACTGAACTGACAGACAGTACCACACGCTGGCTGTTTTTAATACTTATTGCTCAACTTCGCACCATGAATTTTCAATCAAACCAAAAATTACTCAGGCATTCTCCTTTAAGCCAATTTAATTTCTGACAAAATCCATGCTATAGCCATATTCCTGACTTCTTATTCTTACCTTCCTTCATCTCTTCAGAACCATAGGCCCCTTGGACAGTGCTCTCTCTCAACCAAATGGGCCTCTCTTTGGCAGATTTCCCCTCCAGCGTGGTGCGATGAACATCATCTTGGTCATCCATATTAATGACCACATTCTGAGTATATAAGTCCTCATAAGAGGGGCCTTTGCTGGTCCATGCTTCCCGGTGGTGCCCACCTGCCAGGCCAGCAGCCCCAGCAGTACTGGCTGCTCGGTCCTTGCTGTAGAAAAAGATTAAAGAACAAGAAGAAGAAAAGTTAAGGTCTGGGCACTGAGCATGAAGGATTGCTGGAGAGAGGACTAGCACAGTAGCAGCTTGAACAGAAGCTGCCTAGCAATCTGGCAGCCATGCTTCAATAACTCTGAGAGCGCTCTAGACCCCAGGGGGGAAGCTGTATGGATTACATCAGACTTAAACTCTGCAAATACTACACCACACACACCTTCTCACATTTATGAATAACCAACGTTTTAGAGATTGTAACATGTCCATTAATTTGCACGGGGGAGAAGGGCAATGGAAGCCTATTTAAAGATACTAGTCTGGCAAAACAGCTCCTAGTCATATTTTCCATGAAAATTTTGTTTAAAACAAAACAAAATAAAGATTACTGTATTTTAAAAATATTTTCCTAGTTTAACTTTAACCTACGATAGTTTTGTGTGCGGCTATGGAAGAAGTTAGGAAGTTACTCTATAGCGTCAAACCTCAACTTAGAATTAACAATCTCCTCCTGCCACTCAGAGGACAGAGAGCTCTTCAGAAAGCCAGCTGCACCTTTCTGTTTCTACAACTACACTGACTATCTGCCCCCCACCCCCGCCACTTTCCCCTCCACAGGGGCTCTGTTTCTTGGTCTGGTTTGCTCTTCACTTCTACGGCCTTCCTTGCCTGCTGGAACGCTATAGGCCTGATGGATCCTTCTCTCTCCAGTCACTGGGCTTCCCCATTTCTATGAACCAAGCTAAGTTTGCCTTCTCCCTCTCCTCCCTATTTTACCTGCTTTAATGTTTTTACTCTTGCTCTATACCAATTTGTCTCTAACGTGCCTGTTTGGAGGTTTCACCCCACAAGCAATCATGCTTACTGAGATACCTGCTCAGTCCACATCTTTTGTGATGTTTGTTCAGTGCCACAGGTACTCTAGATCTTATGATTTCCCTCACCTTCTCTCACAGTTCTCTAATTCATTTTCCTGCATTCTGTTAGCCTTTTGGAAGCCAGCTCATCCTAAATCTAAACAACATTCGTTAAGCGTCTTTCCTCATAAGCCACTGGGAACCACCATCCTTGCTGTTCTGTTCTCTAAGTCGCTCTTGCTTTCTTCCTAGGACCACTTCAGAGCTCCCTGGGCTGTCTGTCACATGTTGAACTGAGGTTCCTCTCGTGTGCCTATGTTCAAGAGTCTGGCTGGCCACTTGTCTCTATAACCCTATGCTTCTGACAACTCTCTATAGGTAGTCTCGGGTTCACCTCAGCCCTCCCGCCCTGCCTCTCAGTCTTGTACTTTTGAAACCAAGCAACAAGCCATTTAATGCCTGCTTTACAGCAACTGCCTCTGCATTTTCATTATCCTACCTGCACCCAGGGATACTCTGTGCCATCCTTGCCCACAGCCTTTCTCCCTGGCACCAGTTCTACCTACTCTTAATACTTTCTTTTAACTCCTCCCTACCGTCTCCTTGCTCCCACTCTGGATCTAACCAAATATATCCACTCCATCATTACGTCTTGCTTTTTTAAATATCTCATGATACAACTGCAAGCACTTGATTTCCCTCTACCTTCTGTTTCTTTCTGTATTCAAATGATGTTGCCTTTGCGCTGCTGTTTACAACTTGCCTCAACTTGGCCATATCTGTCACTAGACATTCTACCTCCCTCTGCTGTAATCTGACTACTTACTTCAGTGGAGCTCAGCTTCTACACTGTTTTCTCCCTCAGCATTCATGGTCCTTTCATTTTCTCGTCCTGATCCATTTTTGTTTTTGTGCTTTCCTACATGCAGAGTTCTCCCTGCTCATCTCACCGTTTCCCTAACTCCTTTCAATGCTATGCTTTGTCTATCCTCAGCCAACATCTTCGCTTTTTCTATCTGCCTCAAAAGTTGCTTCCAGAGTCAGCTAACTCCAGGCAAGAGAGAAGAAAGGCACAGCGCTCTAGTATGAACCTGTCTTTACTTTATTACTGTTATTACTTGGTCAACTCTCTGAGACTGTTTTTCTTTACACATAATCCTCAACTCAACCTCATAGGGTTAACTTTGAAGACTATCTCATGCAGTCAAAAGAGGTACTATGAAGAGAGAAAGAAGAAAATAGAGAGAAATGACAACAGGAATGAAAGACCACCCTTAAAATTTGACTTCTGGTATTCTTTTACAGAAATTCACGGTAGATTTTTATTTGCAGCATCAATTAAATGGCAGTAAATGTTTACGTATCACCAATGAGTTAACTTACTGAGTTAAACATGAGCCTGCCTGTGATGTGGATGGTAATGCTTCCCTACTAATTATGACTCCTCAATTTTTGTTTATCATTTTTACTTAAATGTTAATGGCTAGTTGCTCCAAAGAACTCGGAACTTTTCCAGGCAAAGTGAAACTTAGCTGCTCTGAGTACCAATTATGTAATTTTATCCCCCTTATCAGATATTGATTTAAAATAAATATACAAAGTAATTCTAGCCAGTAAGACATAGGGGAACAGATAAGATAAAGGGTGTTTTCTAGGAATGTTTCTTCAGTCATACTTTAAGGAAAAGATGCCATTTTCTCTGCATTTGGATGTTTTCACCTGCCGGTAATCAAGACAGAGATGACGACCTTCGGTCAGTTCCCTTCCTAGTCCTAGGTGGGTGATGCACAGGGGATAGAGATGGAAAAAGAAATCACAATCAAGCTAAGTACAGCACTAAGTCAGAGCCTCCGGCCAGGGAAGACAAGTTATCACAGGTAAAGGCATCCTAACTGACACATGGTATTAGGTGTTAGTCCACAATCACTGAGTTATAGAACTCTCTGTACAACTGGAGAAAAAATGCAATTAGCTCAGGACTCCCTATTTAACAGTTAATAACAGAGGGAATTAAAAACAAAACATAGAAGGATCACTAGAAAAAAATCATGCTGAGGGAGGCAATCCACACCCAAAAGACAAATATGTGTCTTCTATGTGGACGTTAACTGTTAGGTCTTTGATAAGCAGCCTACAATCCACAGAATCACAGAAGTTAGGTGCAAAGTAAGGGACGGGAGGAGGGTAGCAAATGTGATCTCCCTAGAAAGAGGAAATAGAATAGATAGTAACAGATGTTGAGGGAAGGGACAGCACGGGGACTGAAAAGGGAAGATCAAACGGAGAGGGCAAGGGAAGAAGGGGTAAGCAAAAATCCAGAGGGACAACTAAAAGTAAGAGCTATTTGAGAGGTTATACGGAAACCCAATACAGTAGAGATTTCTCCCCCCCCCCTCTCTTTTTGAGACTGGGTTTCTTTGTGTAACCCTGATCTGTCCTATAACTCATTCTGTAGACCAGACTGGCCTGGAACTCACAGATTTACCTACCTCTGCCTTCTGAGTGGTGGCCAAGATTAAAAGTGTGCACCACCACCACCTGGCAGTTTCTTAAAATATATACATATATGAAAGAAGTCTAAATTGGAATCACCGAATAACAGGGGAGACAAAGTCCCAAACAGACATCTCTTGTCACCAAATCAATCTCCAGTGCTGGGAACGGGTTATCTAATTGAGTTGTTGGCCAAAGCAGTCCTATGGAAAGCCCTCCAAAACCCAGACTATTGCCAGGGTCATTGGCTGCTCTCCACAAACTGATGGTAAGTGCCTATTGCTGAAGACATTCCTGCACAACTCTGAACACGGAGAAGTCAAACTGGTGCTTATCTAGAGCCTTCGCCCCTATTGACTAGTGTTGATGGTAAGGAAAGTCCCTGCACGTTTGCCAGAGGAGAAAGGGAAACGCCAACCCAGCTACGAACACGGAAATCTACAAGGTGCCTGCCTGCAAGACACACTGGCACAATGGCGGCATGTGAGCTGTGAGCGTAGCCGACCACTATCTGATTGGAGTTAAGGCCCACTCCATGCGACAGAGCAAACCATCAACACTGCCCTGGTTGGGGGTCAAGGATCTGAGACTGGGTAGGTATGGATCTAGGGGCAAACCAAGTACTACTGATCTGCTAAAGGGCCACTGCCATAAAATAACTCCTGACAATATTCTGCTATACTAATGTATCAGTGTCTTGCTCAGCCATCATCAGAAGCTTCCCCAGGCAGCAGATGGAGCAGATACAAAGACCCACAACTAGACAATGTGCAGAGAGTGAGAGACCTTGGAACAGTCGGTCGGTCCTACATGGGCTGTGTTGTCTTCATTAAATCCCTCCTCTCAGTGATCAGGGAACTGCAGAAGATGAAGCCGAAAACCTCTAAGAGTCAATGGGGATGAAAGACACCAAGAAAACAGGTCTTCTAGACATAAGAGTACTGACACATAGACGAACTCAAAGAGACTGGGGCAGCACACACAAGACCTGCACATGTTCAAGCCACTGGGGTCCCAGTGCTGAGAGAAGGGGACACATGACTCCATCTTTAACCCAGAAGCTACTTGATAATCACTCCAACTGATAATCACTCGCAAAGGAAAAAATAGTTCTCTCCAATGGAATCATGCTGGGTATATAAACCACACCTAAGGGCAGGCCCCATGCCCAGTAGATGGCCAACACAAAATGAACTCAACAGCATTTTTGAAGGTATTTTGTCTGATAACACTTTCTCTTGGTTTTTTCCTTATATATTGTGGTTTCCAGCTTTGTTTTAAGAATTTTCTATGTATGTGAATATGTGTGCCTCAGAATGTGTATGTATTTCTTGTGTCTTTTCTATGGCTCTTTTTTATGTTTGTTTTGTCCTATTCTGGTTTGTCTGTTTTTATTTTATCTTATATTGTTATTATTATTATTATTTAGATGTTTATGTTTTCTACCAAGAAAAAGAAACACTGTGGATTTGTGTGAGTGGGGAAGTGTGAAGGATTTAGAAAGAGTTGGAGGATGGAAAACCAGAATCAGAATATACTGTATGAATGAAAATCTACTTTCAATAAAATAAATAAATAAACAAACAAATAAATAAAAAACAGAAACGCCAACCCCCCACACAAATACAATTGTAATTGTGCGCTCTAGAGTCAGGAGCAGGTCTGTGGATATGAATTCACCTTAGTATCAGGAAGAAGGAAAGGAAGACGGGACAGAACAAGAGAACACTCCCTGATACCAGTTCTCACTCAGGCAATTCAAAAAGTAATCTAACTCCTATGGGTTAGAAAGATGATGGCTCAGAGGTTAAAGGCATTTGCTGCTCTTGCAGAGAACCTGGGTTCACGTCCCAGTACCCACAGGGCAGCTCACAACCACCTGTAATTTCAGTTCCAGGAGATCTGACACCTTCTGGCTTCTGTGGGCACCAGCCATATATATGTGGTGAACTTACATACATGCAGGCAAAACATTCACACACATAAACTAAAAGCAAATAAATCTTTTAAAACACAATGCCTTTTCATGGCATGGTAGAACTAAGCCTGCCTAGTGATTCAAACACCACAGCACACTGAAAAAGGAGGAAGGAGCCACTGTTAGTATTAACTCATGGGTACACTATACCTTCAGAAGACTGCATTAAAACTGAGCAAGACAAAAAGCATGTGTTTAAAATGTTTCAGAAGACTAAAACAAAATGCTGTATGCTCTCACTCATACATAAGCCCTAGCGTTAAATGTTTACATATGTATGCATGTGAGAATACACATGGGTATTGTCCATAGAACTAGAGAGAGAACAAAGCTAGGAAAGGGGAAAGAGGTTTTGAGGCACAAGGAGTGTGGATCTGGGTTGGCAAAGAATAAAATATATATGACATCAAAGTGGAAAGAGGAGGGGACTGTGTGGGATGCAATGGTGTATGTGGGGGCTGGAAGTGGAGGCAGGGGCCTGACAGAGAAATCAGGGAGGAGGGTCAATAAAAACAAAGCACGTATGCAAACACTCTAGCAAAGCGTTCATGCTAATATAAAAGCAAAAACCAAAAATCTATAGGAAAATGCTGTATTCCTGAGAGAATTTTGGCCTTTAAAAGTTGACTACTAGCCAGGCAGTGGTGGCACACGCCTTTAATCCTAGCACTCAGGAGGCAGAAACAGGTGGATCTCTGAGTTCGAGGCCAGCCTGGTTCCAGGACAGTCAGAGCTACACGGTGAAACCCTGTCTGGAAAACCAAAAAATTAAGAAAAAAAAAAAAAAGATGACTAAGAAAATTTAAATATTCCCAAGAGGCACAACTAATTTAGGATTAGCTACAATTGGCTGAGTGTTGCAGGCCCAACCAGGAGTGGTTGAGATGAAACCTGACTACTTAAAGATTTTTGCCGCAGGCCTCCAGTCTACTACATTCAGTACCAACAAATTTGATTACAGGCAGAAGTTAATAAGACAAGCGTAGCAGAGCTGAGAACCTCTGTGACATTCAGTCTTCAGTCTCTGGAGTGTTCACTCCGGCCATCCAAAATCAAAACCAAAGCAAGGTGGAAAAGGTCAAGGCACAGGCTTCCACTCACCTCTGCTTCAGGGCCGGAATTTCTGTGGGTTCTGGTTCAAGTATCTCATAGGCCAAGTTTACATCCTCTGTCTCCCGAAGCAATGCATAAATCGGCTCAATTTGTTCATTAAATCTTGCCAAAAGTGTGCGAGCATCTTTTTTGGGCATTGCTGATTCATCTTCTTCTACCTCTGTGTGGCAAAAGGTACAGCGGAAAGTTCCTACAGAAAAAGTCAAATCTCAGGTCAAGAAGTCTTCCAGAGAAGCCTTAGCTCCATGCCTCTACCAATGTTTTAGTAAAACTTTCACACCAAAAAGTCAGGAAAAACTGTACAATGATTATCTCTGTACCTACCATATAGATTCTACAATTTTCTAAAATTTCATATTTACCAGATATGTCCATCTTTATACATGCCCATCATTTTTATGAATTTCAAAATTTCATCCCCAATAGTTTTTGAAAATCACAACATTTCTAATACATTTATATTTATTTTAACTTACAGCTTATTACTTAAAGCTTAGTGCTTCCAAAAGTTTTCTTCATACATTACACAGCTGGATTAGTATTTTTGAAAACGCCACATAAATACCTAAAACTAAAAGTTGTTCATGGTCCCAGGCATTGCCACGGGGCTACTTCTTTTACTTGTGGTGTTTTGTTAAGAGTTTATTTTTTAACTGTGTGGTTGTGTGTGCACACATACATGTGTATATGCAGGTGCCAGTGAGAACAGAAGATGGCAACGGACCCTGCAGCTTAAATTGCAGCTGTCTGACAGACATGCTGAAAACTAAACGCTGATCCTCCTCTGCAAAGGAATCGAGTGCTCTCAACCAGTGAGCCACCTCTTTAAGGGCTATTGCTTCATGTTTATAAACCATTTATATGTAAAGCAATGTATTCAAGGCAATCTCAAAAGAAATTCAAGAACTTATTTTGTTTTCGTATCCCTTACATTCAACATAGAACTGCAATGATCTCTAGGCTCTCCTCTCCAGCCCTGGTTCTTGTACCACCCTAGTTATTACCCTAACCTCCTAATCTAAAGTCTATTTGATAGCTCAATCTCTAACACCTGCAAAGTAATATCAAGACCCTGTAAAATTTGGTCCTAAAATATAACCCAGTCATAAACACCTGTGATTAACAACTCCTTTATTTACACAGTGTTGCTTCTAAAGTATGCCTTTGCACTTTTTGATCTATACACTAATTCTGGAAAGGGCCAGCAGAACCAAGGCTCTCAAGGAATTCATAACTTGTCCAAAGTTATACAGCTAACACAGGAAAATAACAGCGCCTTTAGTTAGCACTGTACCATGATGGATAGCATCAAGGTCACCCAACTAGCTTGGTGATGGGGAGGAATCAAATCAGCTCAACTATGATGCTAACTAGTGTCTTACTACCTAACAGTCTGCACTACTACCAGACATGCATTCCAGTTTGGCCTTACTCCCAGGGACATGCATTCCTCCTTTCCTACAGAACTACTTGAGAGATTAAGGATAACTGAGTACTGGTGCAGGACACATAACTAGGACTATCTCCTCCTCTCTTTCCCAGTAACAGAATAAACAAAATAAGCATTTCTATTTCAGTATGACACCAAATTCTCCAGACATTTTCCCAACTGAATATGTTTCCAGGCCTCCTACCCCTATGGCCAAGAATAAGTGAATGCTTTGATCACTCATCACTTCTAGAACATTATCTTCTCAATTTTCTACATCTATCCCCAGTACAGGAGAGGACAGACAGTACCTCAAAGCTAGGAGGCAGCCCAGACCTCACGGCTAGGCTGTGATTGGTTGGTTGGTCAGAAAGACTGTCACATTAAATGTAACCATCAAAGAAGTGAATCAGAATCAAGTCATGTAGAAGCCTGCTTGATAGACAGACATGGACTCTGCAAAACCATGGACCATTTCCAGTGAATCTAAGTTACTACCGGCTCTTTGCCAATCAGTTTTACCCTTTTGCTATTCTAGCCACATACATAAGATACAGTTATTATTTATGGCTAGAATCCACTAATAAGTGAGTACATACCATATTCGGGAACCCTGACTGCTCTTTGGACTGGAAAGGGAGGGGGAGGGGAGAGGGGGAGGGGAGGGAATTGGGAGGAGGGCAGGAGGTGGAAAGTTTTTAATAATAATAATAAAAAGAGTAAATAAAAAGATACAGTTATTAAATCTATTAAAACACCCATCAAAGAACTAAACCCATTTTTCTTTAACATTTTTTAAAATATTTATTTATTTATTATGTATACAATATTCTGTCTCTGTGTC
>LOEQ01000304.1:1151331-1161840 GCA_001685075.1 Bramus lutescens | reverse complement strand
TGCTCTCCATAGACCAAACATTTACAGCTGGACACAGGAAGACCAGGATGAATGGCAAAGATGGAGAAAATCTACAAATCTGTAGGGAAAGGATAGGTGATAGGGAAAAACTATACTATAGTATGAGATCACTGGCCTATAAATGAATTAACAGCAAAATAATCCTTACTCACTGAATACAGAATTCCCCATGCTCCTGGGGAGTTAGTTCATCTAGGAGTTGCTTCCTTTTGTTTATTAGCAAAGAGCTGCCCATATATTTGAGTTAAGAACTTTTTACCAAAAGTATCAAAGTATAGAAGGCTCTAATCCAATTACTGAATGCTACCTGATGGTAAACTAAACCACAGTCCAACCTAGAATTGCTGAGGAAAAAATAAAAAGAGGAGCTCTCAGGTGCCCATCTTAGCTAGTGGATAACACAGGCCTACATTCCCAGCACCTATTAGGTAAAGGCAGAAGGTCAGTAATCAGATCACTCTCAGATGCAAGCTCAAGGCCAGTCTGGGCTACCTGAGTCCCATTCACAAAACCTAACCAACTGAACAAGAGAAGCCTTCAGTCACCCCCATCATCACACCAAAGGCACCATTAATCCCAGGATCAGCCTGCAAATAGGATAAACCTGGGGTGTGCAGAGGACTGAGGTTAGGATGAAATCGACTGTACAAGTGTAAACAGTGCGTAGATATTATCAGAGAGAGGACCTGCCTCATGTATGTTTACTTCCCATTTTCTCCATAATGAAGTCGGGAGAGATAAAAATTAAACAAAACAAGGAGGAAATAAAGGGGGTGGGAACCCCACAAAGATTTTCAAAGACAAAGGAAGACTATCAAGGTATTAGTAGTTTAAGAATTAAAACACGCACACAACAAATGATTATTACCTCTGAATTAACACACAGAATGGGGCCTAATATCAACCAATCAGCATATTTTGTTCTGTAAAACCCAGTAAGAGCCACATTATTAAAGATAGCAAGCACATTAAAGAACAAGAGTCCTTGATTGATCACAGATTTTCAGTTATGCTAAGTCAGGCTGCACTGTGAGCAAAAAAACCACAACTGAGCTTTAGTGCAAGCTTTTCAGATGCTCTGCTCTTGATGACATCAAGAATTAGTGGCTTTTCCTGCTCTCCCACAAACCTTCTCCCTACATTCATGCTGCCTATCACCCTCATCCTGGAAACACAGCCTGTGTTCAGACTAGCGACAAAATATTCACCTCAGCTTTAGTTTCCTTTCAGAAAAATCTTTTCCTGCCTTTATTCGCTATCAGCTCCTTCACGCTAATAAACCTAGCTATACTTGTGAATCAAGACAACTTTTCCAAAGGCTATCTGCTGATTACAATTCGTTTCATCCACACTAAACATGAGTAATATTCAAACAGCAGCATGGGTTAATTACCTATAAAAGTTTCACAAAAATGAAACAGGACTCAAATGATGAATAAATGCAGAAGCATATTGCTACAGATTAACTTTCTGAGAAGCTCGACACCACCTCTCACTGCCATCCACTACGATAGGACAGACCACGGTAACATCAACAAAAATAACAAACCCAGAACCCCAAACTGCTGTAAGAAACCTAGTAAAGTAAATGACAAAAATCCCAAGACTTAGCTAGCCTATTTATGAAGAGCTCCAAGTAAATTCTAGAAATTCCTCTGGTATACGCAAACAATGCTTACACCCAAGATAGTTTATTAGATTTTCAGATGGTCAGGATCTCATAGCCAAGCATTGTACCTCACATCTATAATCCCAGAATTAGGGGGCCTGGCGTAGAATTACCAAGAGATCAAGTGTGAAATAGTGGGCTCCTGATCATCTTTGGCTAGAGTGTAGACTCTGTCTTGAAAAAGCAATAAATAAACACAAAAAGAGTTCTCCTAGTTAGGTGTGAGCCTTTGGATGGGAAATGTCTCCCACAGGCTCAAGTACTTGAATACTTGACTTCCTGCGATACTATTTGTGGAGGGTAACCTTTAAAAGGTAGACCCTTGCCAGAGAAGTATGTCACTGGGGCCAGACTTGCAAAGTTTGTAACATCTGCCCCTGACAGTTAGCTCCCTCTGCTTCCTGAAGTGTAAATGAAGACATAGTATCTTTCTTAGCCTTGCTGCTCCAACGCTTGCCACACTGCCTTCACCATTATGGACCAGCCCTCTGGAACTGTAAACAAAAGTAAACTCTTCCACAAGTCAGTTTCGGGCATGCTGCCTTATCACAGTAACAAAAAGCAACCAATGCACGAGGCAGGGTGGTAACTGGCTATGATGCCAGCACTTGGGAGACTGGGGCAGAAGATCAACAGGAGTTCAAGGTCAACATAGCCAAGTTCCAGCCTGAGCATACAAGGGGCTATCTTGTCTCAAAAACAAACGACAATCAAAACAAAAAACACAAAACCCTCTCTCCTAGATAAAATGAGCCCACTAAAGGTAACAAGACAAAACTAGTCCAAGTATTTGACAAAAAAATCTGTCTCATGCCTAGTTTAATTTAAAAATAACCTTTTAACCCAGCACTTTAATGTTTCTCATATTAATGCCAGATATACTGTATTTTTGGAAAACACAGTTCATAAATTGTGTTAATGAAAATTCTTAAAAGCACAGTATCTGATTAAATGAGGCACGTCATATATGCTATTAACAACTCTCTTCCATTAATTGATCTAAATTATTGATCCATTTGTTAGATTCAATTATTTGTCTGGTTAATTCTCATTTAATCTTTTAGGTCTCCGCTATTCCTCCCTCTGGAGACCTCCCCCAAATACATTGCACATGTCCTAATTACACACTCTACTGGCAAAATGCACATCCATTAGCAAAACATTTGAGCATACTGTGTCATATGTGAAGGGGCTCTGGCCAGCCAAGGCCTGGCAAACATGGCAGGGAAGGCCTTGTTGCTCTTCCCCATTCCCTCTGGCTTGCTAAAACCCATTAGATTACAGTCTTAAGGCTAGCCACCAAGGTCTGTTTCCTTATTTGGCCACCTCCTCCTCCTAAGGCTGACTACCAAAGATCAGTTATCAAGAGCTCCCTTTGGCTCACCAATTAAGACACCCAGTTAAAATTAAACACCTCATCCTAATATGGGATTTCCCCCTTTACCTTTATAAACTGCCATTTTCTATGTGCCATGTCTGTCTCCTCTCTATCCCCCCCCCATATTCCTCACCACTACATCCTAGCCCATCCTAACACAGACCTTCCCTTTTTCTCCTCCTAAAAATTATACCTGCAAGGTCATTTGTGGCTGTTTCTGCCTGAGTCAGGAAACAGCCACTTTTCTTTCCTGCTTAATCAAGGATCTCTTTGGGAAAACAGGTGTTTGGGTGTGGTTTGTGCTTAATCTGGGGTCTGAGAGGGAGCCCCCGCTGTACAGGGGTCTCCTTCAATATGCTTATAAGCTTGCCTGCCAGGGATGGACATAAATAGACATTAAAATAATTTGCTGAAGAATGAGGTCACAAGTAAAGTCTGAAGAGCCTCAAAGTGGTAGAGAATCAACTCGGAGATTAGGCTGCAGCAGTAAACAGGGCTGGGGGGCTCAGGAGTGCCATCAGTGGGAGAACTCCATCCTAAGTACACTTTCGTGTGAAGGAAAAAGGCAATGCAAAAACTCCTCAGAGCTATAAGCCAACCAACAAGCCAAGACAGCAGAGCTGTATGCTGATTCACACTGATCTACTCATTCCAACAAAGCCATGATTGGCTTACAGCTTAGAACAATTACAAAGAACGAGTAGACATCTTAGTTTATTTAATTCATAAACAGAGTAAGTCTCACCTGTCATAGGGTCAAACAGCTGATTAGCTTCTAGGTCTGTGAAAGTACTGCAACAGACAGGACATTTGAAGGAAGCCCGATTGGTGGAATTTCTCTCATCCGTCTCAATCCTTCTTCTCATGTGGTCCAGTTTGTATTTGACCACATTAACAAGAGTGCGATAGTTGATGAAGTAGTAGTTATGGCGTGTGGTTTTCCCATCTGCAGCCGTCTCTACCCTCATTCTGCACTTGATGAACTTGTCTCCTTTCAAGTTATTTAAAACAGACCGAAGCTGCTTCCGATCAAACTTGAGCAGCTCCAGCATGTCCTCTTCCTTTACACAAGGGTTGCGGATCAAGATGTCCAAAGCCAGCACGTGCTCAATGCCGTAGAAGCCCCGGATGACATACTTGGCAAGCCGTTTCAATGCTGCTGGAACCTCGGTGAGGACATCTGGGTCTGCCATCTTCAACAGCAAGCTTCAAGTTCAACTATATGGATCGAGGGGTGGGAATTAGTAGGCATGAGGACATGATAATCATTATAATCTACAACCACCTCTAACCGGTAGCTGTCATTATTCTTAAAGCACCACAAAAGCATTCAGACATTGTTTTAAAAGATTTCTCACATGTCAATATTTAACAGAAAGCCAGGGTCTTCCTCTATAGCACACAAAAGACCACACCTAAAAAGCTTGACATAATCCTTAAACAGTTACTTTTATGATCAACAGTGTGCTGGATTCCAAAAAAACTATATTATTTCTGACAATGATATATTACATCAATACCACTTTACTTTATGAAGAGAAACAAGAACAAACAAAAAGCTCTGAGAGAGCTCACTATTCTTAATGGCATGCTCTCTGGGACTGGCTAGAAATCAAGAGATTCCTAACAATTACCCTAGACTTCACTTCTTTTCAGCAAAAATTTCCTGCTAAGATTCAAGGAATGTTTACATAGTAACACTTCCACGATGAAGTCACACAGTAAGAACAGAATAAGCACATTAAGTAACTTGCCAGTCAGGATGACAACATTAAGGACTATCATAACTAAAGGAAATTAATGTTAAGATCCAAAGTGCTTTACCAGCTTTGGACGTTAAATCTAATTATTACACCTTCTAAACCTTAAAAAGTAGGAAGGAAAAGAAGGGTGGGACCCCTTTAATACTCATTTCGTCCTCTTAGGCTCCAGTTAACGTTCTCATTCATCACTGCACCCATTTCCTTCTAAGTAAAGCGTGGCTTGATGGCTTGAGCCTGTGTAAGCCTTTGATCAGGCTCAGAAAGCAGCCGAAATGTAGCCTCTCTGACATGAGTCCACAGCTGTCACATGCTGTCACTTTCTGAGCTGTGGCCTAGAAGATAGATACTGTCAGCATCTGCTTTGCTCTTCAAGGGACTGAGTATTAAAACGTGTATGCGTTGGTTATTTAGGATTTTATAGTATAGTACTGCAGATATTATTTCTTACAGAAAGAAGCATTATATCCAATAGGGTCAGTTATTTCAGAGTTCAAATTAAAGGTTCAGTTAAAAACTGATATGACCAGACTGAACTAGCCAGGCTCTCCGCAGACTACAGCTGGCATTTCTGATTATACAGAAAAAACTTTAACAGACACCCTGCTGAACCATTTTTATGAGCATCACATTGTTACTAACACCAGTTATGGGGAGGGGTGGTTAAGGTCATACCTACAATAAAGGAAAAATTATGTTACAATATCTATTTTAAACCACAGTACTCAGGCATAACCATACACACTTGGAGATAACGAAGTAGTGCCTAGACTCACTACTACAGTTGCTCAAACCTGCAATCCTAGAGCCTCGACGTCAGCCCAGATGTTTAGGAATGTCTGGATTCATTACCAAATCAGAACCACAGCAAAGTATCAGATACATTTTGATCACCTTTCCAATTTTGTCTATACGGTGTACTTAAAAGCAGATTTTGCTTTTTCTTTTACATGCCCAGTCACAGACAGAACAGAACATATGACTTCAGAAACATCCCAAAGTCCAGATGAAGGCCATCACGTCTATCGTTTTCTGTATTGCCTTCCATTGCTTTGCTCTCCTGTCCCCATCCTCACACACTCTAAGATTCAGAGCATTCTTTCTCAGCTCTGTAAAGCAGAATCAGTTAGACAGCATTTGAAGCATACTAACCAACCCTGGGCTCCATTCCCAGGAGCACTGCTTCAGCTAATATAGAAGAGCCAGATTAGAAATGCCCCTAATTTTAAAATACCTTTAGATCACTCTAATAAGCAACAAAGTCCCTGATCATTACTCCAATCTGTCCCATGGCTATTTTGCATCCTGCAAATGAACATCCTGCATGGAGAGGTCCCTGCACTACTTGCTGTTCGGCCTGGTTCCTCTGTCTGATGGACCTCCGCGGTCTTGCGGATCAGTGCAAAGGGGTGACATCAAGGCTTTTCTGGCCAACGGTTTGAAGGTCAGAAATCCCAGGCCAACTTCTTACTGTTGGCCCCGAAAAATCCACAGCCTCAGTCTCCTCACATATGTAATTAAAGTGCCTTTCTCACACAGTTGATGTATGAATTAAATCAGATTTAACGTGTTCTGCTTCTGGGCTGGTATATGGTTTCAACTGAACAGAACAAACTCCCCCATCTAACTTCTTCCTACACCAGTGAGCTGATGAGATGTAGCTGGTGGCATTGTGGCTGTATCAGGTGCCGTAGTAAGAAAACCTAAACTGAGGAAGAAAGGGAAGAATTGCAAGGACAAGATAGAAACACAATCAAAAGGACCCAACAATATACTAGGGAAAAAAAATCCCAAGTAGTAATTTAGAGGCGTTGTAAGGAGGGGAGCGCATGAGAAAGAGGTTCAGAAGCCTGACTCGGGTGAAATACATGCTACTCCTCTGAAGACACACACAACGGAGTTGAACTAATGAAACTGGAGCTCAGGTGGGCTAGCTGGTCCAAAACTCTCAAATTTTAAATCTTCCTGCCTGACCAGGACCTTCGCTCTTTCACTACTTCCCCAATCAAGATGAATCTAGATTATTCAGTCTCTGGATCAAAGCCACTGAGATGCTCTGAAACTGGCAGCCCATATGGAACGTTTAGAACATTTTATGAATCAGTTGTCCACATGTAACATATAATGCATATAAACTTCAATGTCCCACAACTCTTGAAAATTGGAAATAAGTGAAAAAAAAGTGAGCCCACATTTCAAGATTAGTTGGTTTCTACAGCAGCTTACACCTAAGAAAGTAACTTCTCTGCTCTATGGAGCCTTCTTGGTGAAATGCTCTTATTTTACCTCCTCTTCACAGTAAACAGGCATCTCCTAACTTCACCCTACCCAATCTAGACCTGTATTCTAATTGTACAAACATTTCAGAATGGCCAGGTAGTAGTGGTGCACTTGGGAGGCAGAGGCAGGCGGATCTCTGAGTTCAAGGCCAGCCTGCTCTACAAGAGCTAGTTCCAGGATAGGCTCCAAAGCTACAGAAAAACACTGTCTCGAAAACCAAAATAATAATCCTAACAACAATAACAATTAAGGACCACCGTGGCCCTGGGAGAAACAAAGCTGAAATCCCTCTCCTTCTGCCACAGTTAACCTCACATCCGCACACCGGTTCCCTCAGCCCTCAACGATAAGCCCAAAGTTTTCTCCTAAAGGTCTTTAGGCTTTGGGTCATGTTACCTGGCCCTTCCAACCATAGCATCTAATGCTCTCCTCCACATTTCCTCATAATTTGTACAGTTTCTACCCACATCTCTAGGACCAGAAACTTCATCTTGTTCACCAACGCTAGCACCTAGCATAAGCTACTCAAGTTCTTAAATCAAACTTTCAATACATCTTCCGGGCACGTATTCTGCCAGCTTCCACAGAATTCACTTGTTTCACACCTGCATCCACAATAATGACAACTATAAGCCATCCTTTTTTTTTAAACCTGTCACTGCTTTAAGCAAGGAGTTACGAAGTTAAATTTGTAACTTAAAAAAAAAAAGACTACGCTGGACGAAGAGTGTAAGATAAAAGAACAAAGTGGGTGCAAGACGCCTGGTTTGTTAAGACTATTTCAAAATACTACTTCCCAAGTTCTAGAACTTGGATTCGACGAGGCCTCTACAGTTTTTGTTACTATATTTCAAGAACTCTCCATCCCTTCGTCCTGTAAGGGGCCCGTGCGGATCCAGGTGCCCTCCACCAGCTGTGCTCAGGAGCGTCCAGACTCCGACACCCCACAGGGGGCTCCCGGACCACAGCCGACGCCGCTGAGACTGTCCTACCCGAGGTCGCACATGGGCCGCTCCCGGGCAATGGTTCTTTGGAAGATTAAGAAGAGGACCAAGACAAGAGGTGGTCAAGGAGAGGGGACTAGAGAAGGCGGGGACGGACAGGAGAAAACCATGAAATACCACGCCAGGTCAGAAACCGGGAACAAGGATCAGGGGGATAAGGTTTACCCAAGCGGATGCTCCAACACTCCCACTACAGCCGCCCTCGGCACCTCAACTACCGGCTTCAGCCAGCCCACGCCACTTGCGAGACAAGGACAAACGCCTAATTCCTGCGACCAGTTTGGAAACCACCCGTTAATCCGCACGGCGAAGCTTTCGCTCAAACCACTCATGCTCTGACCGACCAATGAGATGGTAGGCCCTGCCCTCAAACCCTGATCTAATTGGCTGGGAATCCAGGAATGGGCGTTAACCTCAAGGCAATCGTGGCAAGATGGCGTCCCTGGATCGAGTGAAGGTTCTGGTGTTGGGAGACTCAGGTGAGCCGCTTAGCACACGTCTGCAACTCCCGATATGACCGAACTACCGGATACTCCTCACTCTTCGCTGCTTTACCCCCAACTTCCTAGCGTTTGTGTTCATGGCTGAAGTCCTTTCCAAGACCTTAAAACTACACTTCCCAGAGGACTTTGCTCTTTTTGACGACGTGGCAGCGTGTTGGGAGGTGGGGGGGAGCGGAGCCCGGGTCTTTCTCTGCTTTTGATTTTCATCGCGTCGGTCTCCCAGGCGACCCCGGTCGAGGGTTGTGTTGTCAATTCCTTTATTGCTCTTGTTAGGCAGACAAAAGTCGATATAACCGCCCTTTCAGGAAATTTTGTTCATTAAGTCGAATATACACTAAGAATACTCTGACACGTATTAATGCCTTTAATTCTAAAATCAGACCTTTAACTCCATTCTACAGATGATAAAAGTGAAGCTAACTAGTGCGAACCCAGAGTCGTAAGCTGTAGTATGCAATGTGATATTAAATGGTAGTCACGATTTCCCTTTTCACTTCCTTGTTCTCATCTGATAGTTGAATACCTATTAGGTTTTGAGATGTACGAAATAAAAAAATATGATAAGGGTCACACTATGAAGCAGCTTAATGCTAAATACAGTTTAATTTAGTGTCAAAATCATTTTTATAACCTGGCCATTTTATAATTACTATTGAAGTCTATGTTTCCCTCTCCTGCCTCATAACTTGTCCCTTTCCCATTTCCAGCTCTCCAGAACTTGAATGCACCCCAGCCATGCATTTTATAGATGCACTTTTAAATGTTGGTGCTCTAAACAGACATTTACTGGATGCTTGGGAGTAGAGAGGACATATACCCCAAATAGCTGACCTATTTAATTCTAAGACTGAAATCAGTCTTAACTCTCCCCCATTGTTTTAAAATTTCATCTTTTTATATTTTTTTATTTTTGAGATTATAATTTAACTAGAACGTTTCTTCCTGCCTTTTCTTTCCTCTAAACCTTTAAATTTACCCCTCCTGCTTTTATTCAAATTTATGGCCTCTTTTGTTCATTAACTAGTATTGCCCGCGTATCAGTATTCGCATATACATGTATATTCCTAACTATAACCTGTTACGTCCTAATCATGCTGCTTGTTTATATGTGTTCAGGACTGACTGACTGACTGGCACTGAACAAGCAGCTGGTGTGTCCTTCCCTGGGGAGGACCACCTCTCCCATTCCCAGCTTTACCCTTGTCTGTAGTTCTTGGTGTAGGGGTGAGGCCTCGTGGGTTTTTTCCCTGTCCTGTGTGGTGTGTTTGTTGGTGAGACTTCATGGGTATAGCTTCTGAGATCACTAGGAGTCACAATCTCACAGCAAACCCCCCAATGCTCAGACTACAGTCTTTCCACCCCTTCTTCCGTCCTGTTCTCTGAACGCTATGGCGTGGGAGTGTTCTGTAGGTGTACCCACTGGGGCTGGGCTCCATAGCTCTGCATTTTCCTTGCTTGTGGGTTTCTGTAATGGTTTCTCTCTACTGCAATGTGACGTTCCCTTGATGAGGCACAAGGACTACATTTATCTGTGGGTGAAAGGACATCTGTTTATAGATTGATGTTAATGTTCCAAAGTTCTTAAATAATTAGTTAACCACTCGCTATTCCCAGGATGTCATCTGTTCTTACTGTTGAGAACTTCGTTTCCTTTTAGCTACCACTCAAAGCATTTAGTTCATGGAGAGCTAAATAAACTATGTGATATTAATACATGGAGATACTTATCCTCATACAGTTAAGCCAACTTTGGGCTAAAGCATATATCAAGATGATAGATAACTAAAGCCCTAGGTATGTGTTGTCTGAGGTTTCTGTCCTGCTGATCCTGCAGTCATTCAGTCCCAAAGAATCACACAGAGGTCTACATTAGTTATAAATTGATTGGCCCATT
>LOEQ01000304.1:1137661-1148548 GCA_001685075.1 Bramus lutescens | reverse complement strand
AGAGAGAGAGAGAGAGAGAGAGAGAGAGAGAGAGAAGAAAACTTATGGTTGGCAGTAGTGGTCTAAGGTGAAAGGTGATTTTTCTTTTTTATACTCAGTTGTTGCGAATACAGCTTTCATAATAAAAAGTAAGCATGAGTTATAGACCCATATATAATGTTGAACACAGATTTCCTGAATTTTTGATACAATTATCAATTCGTAGCCAATTAAGTAAATAAGTGACTCCACATAGGATGTAAATAGATGGTTCATCCCTTTCTTCAACCTAGATCTTTAAGAGATGTCCTTTAGTGTTAAGTGACAAGATTGTCTGAGCACAAGAGACTAGAAAGAGATAAAATATTGCTTCAAAATAAAAGACGACGGTGAAGAAAAGAGTATCATTATCATTATTATTATTATTATTATTATCCAAGGATAAATCTAGGATGAAATGGTTAGCTGCTTTGTAAAAACCTATGTGTTAGAACTAAGGTTCTTTGCATGTGGAATCATGACATCATGAGTCCTATAACTGATGGAATTGAAACAATTTTGTGAGCTATTCCCTGGCTTACAGGCAGTGGTATAGATGACCCAGTTAGGGCTCCGTACCCCGCTGACAGAGCCTGTGTCTCTTCCACAGGTGTTGGGAAATCGTCACTTGTCCATCTACTATGCCACAGTCAAGTGCTGGGAAATCCGTCATGGACTGTGGGCTGCTCGGTGGATATCAGAGTATGTGTTCTCATTTCTGTTTTTCATTTGGTATATTAAACATATCCTTCAAGCAACGCTTAAATTACAGGATTTAGTTAAGATTAAGTAATAATAATAACTGGGATTGAGTCAGAGCCTACCGTGCATTAATACTTTACTGTCATTCCTTATTTACTGTTAGTCATGAGAAAGTAAAAAACAACCAGATTTCTTCAACTCACAAAGCTAAATCAACACATGAACCCAGGTCTGATTTTACAGGCTTTTGTTTTAATCACTATAGTTTGAGAATTCAGTTAATATTCTCCCTAAGCCTGTAGCTCTAAGACTGCAAACTTATGCCTAGAAGTGCAGTGTAAAGCCAAAAGCTTTCAGAACCTTGTGTAGATGGTCTGCTTTGTGTCACATATAGGTGTTCAGTGGAGTTTCCCCTGAATTAAGTGTTAATGCCTAATTCTGAGCAAGTCTGTTGGCGTGTCTTCCTACCACTGAATTAAGAACAAATATGGGGCCTGGTTAGAACAACTCAGCAGGCTAAGGCCTTTGCCATCAAGGCTAAGGACCCGAGTTCAGTTCCCATCAACTCACATGGTGGAAGGAGAGAGCTGACTCTGGCAAGCTGTCCTCTGGGCTCCACATGTACACCCTGTCACATACACCCCCACAAACATACACACAGTAATAATGCCAAATAAAAAATGATAGTTAAATTAATAGCTATTTTCTTCTGTTCTTTGGAGCTATGGTGTAGGCCCTGACATGTTGATTAGAAATCTTTATCCAATTGCTTATTATTCCACCTTAAGGGAATTTGTTTTCTCCAGCTGTTTTTCAAAGATTCTTTTTGTCTAGTGTTTTGCAGTGTTGCTACCTAACCTCTACTTTGGCCTACCTTAGTCACATTCGTCTTCCTGCTCTGAGGCTGTAGTGCTCATATTTTCATTTCTCAGCAGACATCGCTCTCTGATTGTCTCTCTTCATCCTCCATTCCTTCCTTTGAGTGTCTAATGGGTTTGCTGTTTATATCTTTGAACCTCATTCCCACTATATCCTTTTTTTTTTTTTTACATTTTTCCTAGCTGCCTTCTGGAAGATGCATTCATCTCTCCCTTCCAATTTACTAAACATCTCTCAACTATGCCTAATATAATGTTAATATAGGCATTCTGTTTTTCAAGTAATAAAATTTATAACTTCTCAAAGTGTCTGTTCATTCTATTCATTTTTAAATGTCAAGTTTTTCAAAATCTTATTTTTCATTGTGGATTTTCTTTTTAATTAACTTATTTTCCACATAGTCATTTTGTAGTTTCATTTTGGATTATAGCATTGTCTAGGGTGAGGTGGCCATCCTACATGCTGCATGTATTATCCAACTTTACAGAAATGTGTCTTGTATGATTTGTTGCTGTGGGCTGCAGGAAGCATGCAGTGAGCTTTCAGCTGCATAGCAGAAGACTGACCCACCAGAAAATGAACGCTTTCTGATGGAGGCAAACCCAGTCCGCAAGGCGCTAGGCCTGCCTTTTGCATATCGACCAATTCTCACAGTGCATCTCTTGTGAAGCGGAAGCACTCTCCCCTGGTGCAAGGTTTAGCAGAGTATGGATAAGTGGGCACAACTATTTCCCATGTACTGGTATATTGGGTCATCCCCCCACACACACACTCTGTGGGACCTCCAGTGGGAAATTTAGTCATGCAGTCAATAGCCTTGGTTCCCACAGTCTAATCTCGGCTTCCTTCTCTGCAGCTATCTTCCCTTTACACGACATGTAGTCAGGAAAGGAGTCTTTTGTAAAGACCACATTGGGAGCTTCAAAGATAAAGAGATGTCCAAGCCCAGAGAATTGCCTTTGTTTTGTGTGTGTATATAAACTGGAAACTTTACAGAAGAGAGGGAGAACAGCAGGAGAGGAATAAAGAAACTGATGCAGAACAGTACATAGTGAGAATTCATTTCACCCTCAGATGAGTCCCATGCTTGCTGTGAGTCTTCTCTGAGCCCTGAAGGGGACACTAAGGCTGGCACTCAGAGGTCCCCGATTATTTGTAATTCTTGGAAAACGTGCTACTTTTAGAACTTTTTCCTTGTTTATGTGCATCAGTGTTTGCCCAAATGTACTTCTGTGTACCACATGTGTGCAGTGCCTACAAAGGCCAGAAGAAGGCATCGTATCTCCTGGGACTGTTGTTACAAACAGTTGTGAGCTGCCATGTGGGTGCTGGGAATGGAACCCAGGTCCTCCAAAAGAGCAGTCAGTGCTCTTAATCACTGAGCAATTTTTCCAGTTCCATTTTCATATTTTTCTTAAAAAAAAAAAAAGAAACAAAAATTCCCACACCTTGTTAGGGAAGCCCTGTGTGCTATGTTGTGCAAGTATCCTTGTTTTGTTTTGTTTCTGCTGTTGTCAGGGACCTAGCAAGTTCCGTGGTGCTCAGAATTTCTATCTCAGAGTTCCTGTGCCACCTAAATATCATGGATTTCCCCCAACACCTGATGTGACACAGGCCTGAGGTCTCCGTTTCATGCATATCTTGTCTCTGTTCTATGGCCGCCCACCTACAGTCCCTGGCAGAATCCCCTTACTCTGTAGACTGGTTCTTTCATCTGCCTCCTCCGCTGACTGAGGAGCTTGTCCGGGGCTCACAAGACGGGAATGGCAATCTATTCCTTACTGCTCACCCACACATACTTTTTCCTTAAAAGGTGGAAAACGAGTCTACCATTCCTGGATCCCCACTAACACCCCAAGCCCAGCCCTCAAGCCATGTTTGAGTCTGGGTCATTTCCCTCATCTTTAGTTTAAAGGGTTTCCTTCATCTCCAGCATCTACAAATATCCCTTCCTTTCTTTCTCGATCACTAGTTTGTGTTCTCTCTCTTTCCTTCTCTCCTTTCTCCCCCTCAAAATATTTTTGTAACATTTCTTTGAGTTCAGAGTAGAAAAGGACTATACTCATTTCAGCCTAAGATGTTTTTATATTCTTAGCTATGTAACAAAACCAGGTTCTGGGTAATGAATTCAGTAGCAATTTTGTCTAGGTTTGGGAGACATAGTAACATATTCTGGACAAAATTTTCTTTAGACTTTTCTAACTCCCTTCTAGAGAAAGATCATAGCACATTGAAAAGAAACTTAGATCCTGGATCAATTGCCTTTTTTACTTAAAGAGTTACCTTAAACTAATCAATATACCTCCTGAGGCCTAGTTATATCATTTATAGGAGAGAAGAAAATCACATAGTTCCTGACTTTTGCACAGTTTTCTGCCCCTCCTTTTACCCTCAGCCCACCCTTCATGCCTGTCCCCACCCAGTGCTAGGTAGGCTCATGTTATCACCTTTTGTCTTGTACATTTTCCCCTCTGTCAGTACTAAAGGGGCTAAAGTCCAGTACATTTTAGAATAGACATTCCTGTGGTCACTAGCTTTGTTTCATTCCCAATCCCATCCCGCCCAGTGTTTGCACAGGAGTTACGTTGGTGTGTGGTGCTAGAGCTTTATGAGCACCATCAAGTACTTTGCCATTGAGCTCCATCCCCAGCCCAGATAGAGAACTTTTTGTACAGATACATTATTTTAAAAGTGCCCTGTACTCGTTGATTAATGAGAATTTTATCCTGACTGTTACTAAATTTTATTCATTCTGTCTTCATAATGATTATTTTCCTGCTTTATTCTGCTTATTAATTTTTAAACACTGAACACACCTTGCCATCCTGAACTAAATCCAAACCACCACCTCCTCTACCATGTGCCTTTACCTTTGTTTTTATCTGTACAGGTGTTTTACCTGTATGTTATAGCTGTGTACCACGTTTGCAGTGCCCTCAGAGGCGAGAAGAGGGTATTGGATCCTCTGGAACTAGAGTTACTTACAGACTGCTGTCAACTGTTGGAGTGTGCTGAGAACCAAACCCAGATCCTCTGGAAAAGCATCTGTGAGCCTTTAACCCCTGAACCATCCCTCCAGCCCTGCCCTCTCCAAACTTGTCTTGACATATTAGTTTAGACCAGTTTTCTAGTATCTAGACTCAGTTAACTATTATGTTTTTCAGATATTTGCTCCTAAATTCATGAGATGTTTTAGTCTATTTACTTTTTTCTAATTTCATTATGGAGTTTTGATACTGTGCCAACCTGTTCCTCAGAAAGACTTTGTAAGACTGATGCTATTTACTTTTGAATTTACAAGTGAAACTATGATTTTTCTTTGTGGGAAGGGTTTAAATTCAGTAAAGAAAACAAGAAAATGATTGCATTTCTTCTCTTGTCAATTTTTGGAGATTTGTGTTTGAAAAAGAATTTGTTCATATCAAGCAAATTGTTAAACATTGCACATTGTTTCTCCATCTTAGTTTCTTTCAATAAGACAGTTGACTAATACAATCATTGCTGCAAATACTATAGATGATTTTCTATTTTTTAAAATTCTGGTATGAGTAATCTATAGTTTTTCTTTTAAAATGTATATTTATATATGGGAGGCATATGTAGTATGTCACACATGTGGGGGGCAGAGGACCACTTGCAGGAGTGTTTTCTTCTTCTACCATATGAGGCCTAGGAATAGAATTCAGGTTATTGGGGTTGGAGGCAAGCCCCTTACTCAGTGAATGATGTTACCAGTCTGGGTACCCTTTTCTTGATCAGTTTTTCCAGTGGGCTAACAAAGACAAGTTTCTGTTTTTTCGCTTTTCTATATGTTTTGGGGTTTTCTTGGGGAATGGTACGTGTGCATGTGTGTGCAGGTGCATGTACAAATGGGTGTGGATGCCTGTGGAAGCCGGAAGTTAACCTTGAGTGTTGTTCCTCAGGAACCACCCATCTTGTTTTTTGAGACAGAGTCTCATCAGACTGGAGCTCACCAAGGGGGCCAGGCTGTGTGTCCTGCAAGCCCCAGGAATCCACCAGGTTCTGCCTTCCCAGCTTGAGGATCATGAGTGCATGCTACCACACCCAGCATTTTTACAATGTGGGTACTGGGTCTTGGGACTCAGGCCCTCATGCTTGCCCATCAAGGACTTCACCAGCCCAGAAATCTCCCCATCCCTGTGTTTGTTTTGAATTTCACTGTGGTGTCCACACCTCTGGGATTAATTTGCTCTCTTTTTTTCAAGCTCCCTGAAATGAGTAGTTGCTTCATTGATTTCTTTCAGGCTTCTTCCAGAGAGCTCCGAGGCACGGAAATTTCTGTGTAAACACAGCTTTAGCTGCCTCGTTATCATTCAGTTCAAAACATTGTCTAGTTTCCATTGTGATTTCTCCTCTGGCTCATTTGTTATTTGAAATGTGCTTCTTAATTTCCAAACATTTGACAGTGTTGATGATCTTATAATTACTGGTTTCTAGCTTATTTTCGCTGTGCTCGGAGAATATATACTATGTAATTTCATCCCTTAAAAATGACTGAGATTTGCTTCAGGTCTTGTTTTATGGTCAATTTTGTTAAATAATTGTTAGATGTCTCATATCTAAGACAGAAAAAAATGCATATAAGCATATTTTGTCATTGCTGTATACAATGTTCTGTCTAGAAGGTCAAGCTTGTTGAGCATTTTGTTAATTATCTCTGCTGGATTTCTTTTTCTTATCTGTTTGATCATTTATCAGGAGCCAGTGTGATAACTTTCACTGTGTATGTAAATTTGTCTTCTTGTTTAGTTCTGCCTGTTTGGAGATTATATACCAATTTGAGATTGTTTAAATTGCTTGAAGGATTTCCCAGGATTGAATTCAGGTTTTCAGGCCTATGCAGCAAGCACTTTTACCCACTGAGCAGTCTTACTGGTCCCTGGATTTAACATTTTATCACTGCAATATATCCCTTTTCTGTCTGCCAGTGTATTGTGCCTTGAAGCGTGTCTTCTCAGATCCTGAAATAGTTAACTATTTTTCGTGTTTCTGTGATGTATCTTATTTCCATCTTTCACTTCACTGTTTACATGTCATGTATTTCTGCCGTGTCTCCTGTTGAGTAGGTACAGACAAAGGTTTTAATGGTCAGTCAGATAGATTTTGTCCTTTAATTTGGTTTATGGTTCTTGCTCCAAATATTCTAATTAATATACATGGCACCCAGGAATCTGCATTCTAAGAAATATCTAAGGTGATTAAGTAGAGATAAATAGGATGCTGAATCAATTTTCCAGATGAACGTAGAGGTCATCAGTCTGGATGCTCACAGAAACTGCTAGGGACGGGCAGTGAGAACAGAGAGAAGGGAGGTATAACCAACGGCCCACACTCCAAACGCTAGTTTCCTACGTATGCTAGAGTAACTAAAAGGAGCCTTGGGGATAAGCAAGGCATTTCATATTTTTAAACACCAAAAACAAGGGTACTGAAGACGAAACAGCATCTGAAAAGGCATGCAAAGTTGCATCTTCGAGATGTAATAGCCCTAAGTGTCTTGGAATTAGCTCTGTAGACCAGGTTGACCTCCAACTGAGAGATCCTCCTTCCTCTGTCTTCCCAGTGCTGGGATTAAAGGCATGCACCACCACACTGGGCAGAAATTCTTGGAGGAAGGAAATTATTGAGGCCAAATGATAAGTACTTTGAGGACAAGAATGCAAGAGTTCCAACAAAGCACCTCCCCTGTGCGTGTTCATTGAGGAAAACAAGTATATGAATGTCCTGAATGCATCTGGCAGCAAAGACTCCTAGACAGACTTCGCCTTGGCAGCCGTCTGTGTGAAAGGGGGCCTGATCATTTCTGCAGCTAATGCTCTCGTGTAAGTCCTGGAGAGCACGGCAGCCAAACTAGTAATTCTCAAAGATCTCACTTACTGAAGTGACAGCAATTCCTTGAGGAAATCTCTGCTTTGGGGATTACCAAGTCAAGAGTTTCCTGCTGGACCATGAGGTTGTTTCTTGTTGTTGTTGTTGTTGTTTAATCCATTATTACTTCTAAGAACTCTAGATGGCATGAAACTGCCCACAAGGAAACTGTAGTCAAAGCTAGTAGGAGGAAAAGGGCCGCAAGAACAGACTAAACAACCACAATGTGTATGCAGAGGACCTATCCCTGGGAGGCCTGCTCTTTTCTGAGAAAACTGAAGAGCAGTGGACTGGGGAGAGGTGAAGGGAGGGGAACTGGAGGAAGGCGAGGCTGCAGGTGGGATGTACTGTATGAGAGAGGAATAAATAAACAAGAAAAGGAAAGGGAAAGCTGTAGTGGCCAGTGCTCACTGTGGTGTGACTGGTCTCCCTGGGACCAGCGCAGTGCTGGGTGGTTCCCTTAAAGCCAGTCTGACCTGAATTATGTTGTTGAAGAATAAGGCATATGGGGCTGAAAGGGGCCCAGCTCGTATTACTGCTCCTTCTTCATCTCTGTCTTCTTTCTCCAGGAGAAGCATGTGTTTCTTGAGTGGTAACATAAGTAAAGGAATTCTGAAAGGATAATCTAAAGTTGTCATAGAAACGTAAATCACGACTATTATAATAATCTTAGCAGTTGTTCCCTGTAGGAAAATGATTAAAGTCTATAAAGGCCTTATAAATGTCTTAGGAGAACAGAGATTCCTAAAGCGGCTTTTATAGTTCAGTCACAGTGTCTGTGTTATTGAGCCTGCAAGAGGGGGCTCTCTAGGGCTAAAGTAGATTCCTGGATACCCACTCTTCAGAACTCCTAGACACAGTTGCCCCATTTAACTCACTTCAGATATGGTAAGAGGCAGCTAAGAATCGAGATGGTGAAGGTGATGGTGTGATTGTTTGCAGTGTTGCGTGCAGTTAATGCATTTACTCACTAATTATAACTGACCATATGGGCCCTTTTCTCCTGGGCAGAGGCCGTAACTGAATTGAGCAGGTGTTTTATTTTGTGGTATTCTTCACTCACTCCTGGCTACGGACTTTGTTACTTTGAATCTAATGGACTGATGAGCGCATGGCTACTCCTAATAATGACAACAAGATGTTTAGAGCTTAATCTTTTCACAGATTATAAATAAGGGAATTGATTTGTCATTTCTAGTTCACTTTAATGGGATTTTAACTCTCTAACTTGTACACTGCATGCAATCAATACTTATTGAATTTCTCTTTGGGTAATGAAACAATGTGCAGGCACTGGGGGAAAATAAGAAGCATAGTTTTTATCCTCACTAGGGATATGAAGTGGATTTTCTTGGAGGGATAAGGTGTCTATCTAGTAGTCTTTAAAGACAATAATAATGATAGCTAACATTTCTTTAGTGCTTTCTTGGGTTAGGAACTCATGTACATAGTCATTCATTGATTTCCCACAACAGCTCTGTGAGGTGGGTATTGTTCGTTGGTGCCACGTTCAGCACAGGAAGCAATTGAGACACAGAAGTATTGTATGATTTGTCAAGATTGTGTTGCTAGCAAATGACAGAATTGGAATTCAAGTCCAGACAGCCTTATCCAGAAGTCTGCAATTCCTAATCACAACTTTACTGCCTCTTATTCCAAAACAATGTAAGGCACTGAGTATTCCCATAAAGCCCAATGTGGTAGCAACTAGCTTCATGTGGCAACAAATTTGGATTAAGTAAAATAAAAAAAATTACCTCAGCAGGTGAGCGAACCATATCTTGATGGTTTGGTAGTTAGGTGCTGCCGGCAGTTAGTCCTGGACATGCCCACTGCTGAAGACAGAACCTCAGGGCGATGACGGCCAGAGAGAAAGTGATGAGCGATGTGCGGAAGATGCTGGTGATTGGGAGCCAAGTTATTGGGCAGACAGACTTAACCATCCTCCCAAAGGCTTATCTCATAGGTAAGAGAGAAGGACATTATAAGAATTCAGTTCTAAACGTGGTGAAGGATGCAGCTATGAGCTGTTGAACTGAAGCTGATCACAAAGCATATGCTATTGAGGTGCTGAAGGAAATAATTCAGAATTGTAGTCGTGTATAGAAATCACCTAAAACATGACAGCTAATGAGTTCAAAAGAAAGAAAGGGAAACCTTGGGGTGCATTTAAAGAGTTGAAGTTCCTAAAAGAGGCATCATAGAAAAGTTGATCAACATAGAATATAGCTAAAAGGATGGCCGACTACATGAGCAAACGCTGGAAGTCCTGAAAGGAGCAGTGTTGGACTATAAAATGCCCAAGATACAAGGTGGAAAGAAAAAACGAACATTGGACATGTGATTACATTTAACTGGCACAAACCAAATGGAGTGACTGAGCAGCCAGGAAATAAACACAGGCTTAAATCAGTCTTTCATGAAGGTTGGAGCTAGAAGAAAGGGAAGAATGGCTATAGGACAGAGGGGAAGACCTTTTTTACATAGAGGAATTGAGTTTCACTGAAGGCAATTGAGAAGTTACTAGAAAAAAAGAGCAATTGGCAGTAGCCTCTGTCCCATTAATTCAAACATCCAGAACACCAGTGGCATCTCTTAGTTGCTCTGTTTGTCTTTCTTCTCTTTTTCTCCCAACACTCTCCTAAGAATTACTACTCTTCCTTTCTTTCTAGAAGTAATTCTATAGGCACAGTTACTAAATTGGACTTGTCAGCATCTTATCTCTCTTGATGTGTATCATTTCCTTTACTGAATTTATTTCTCTTTTAAAAGTTACACTGAAGCACTCCAGTGAACTGTACCCACATGTAATCATGCTGTGTTGGTCAAGAGACACATGAGGGGGAGTGGTGCTCCTTGTTGATCCCCATATGGTCCTGCCTCCTGTGGAGAAAGCCCACCTGCATTACCATAAATGCTCTGAATGGCTTTAAGTATCAGATCCTTGATGACTTGGTTTACATACATTTTTAAAAAGCTTCTTACAGCCAGGTGTTACTCTGCCTGTCATGTTAGACTCTTAATATAACAGCAGATGTTGCTTCCTGTGTCAAGAGCCATGCTTAGCATAGTGTTAACTTTCTTGTAACCTACAGTTTACATTCTTAGGACTCACTGCACTTGGATTCACTTAGTTGAGTATTAATTAAGCAAATGGGATGGAAGAGAGACATCTCTTCTAATTTTAGAAGGGACTTTGAAAAACTTTGGTTTGGGAAGGTATTTTGTATTAGAGTATCAATAAGTCGTCAGAGTGGTTTACGAGTATATCCACCCAGAGCGTTCTGGCTAACGGGCTAGTACACTACCAGGAGTTGTGTTATGAAAATACAAGTTTTGGCCGGACAGTGGTGGCGCACACCTTTAATCCCAGCACTCGGGAAGCAGAGGCAGGTGGAT
>LOEQ01000304.1:1089252-1102220 GCA_001685075.1 Bramus lutescens | reverse complement strand
TTCTTTCTTTCTTTCTTTCTTTCTTTCTTTCTTTCTTTCTTTCTTTTTCTTTTCGGTCTTTTGTTTCTTCCAGACAGGGTCTTGGGTAGCCCAGAATGACTTTGAACTCACTATGCAGAAAGGAATAACCTTGAACTCCCAATCTTCTTCACCCACCTTTTGTGAGGGATCACAGGCTGCACCACCACTGGAAGCTTCTGGTTCATCATTAACTAAGCCATAACCAGCATGTTGAGGGCTGTCTGCTAAAGGGTAGGGGCTTCAAAGTCCTAAGTTGTCTATTTAAAAGCCTGCCTCTTAGTTTCAAGCATTAAGAAATAAGACTCAAGGGTGGTTCCAGACCATTATTCAGCCTGCAGCAGCAACAGCACGTTTCCCTAACAACCTAGATTCTATAATTCTATTAAGGTTAGCCAGGAGAACTGGCTCCTTTCATAGGAAGGAAATAAAAAAATAGAAGAGCCCTGGGCCTCTGTCTTCCCAGACTTGTCCCTCTTTCTCTAGCACCCATCAAAAGGAAATGAGGTGCGCCATCTACTCCCCACATCAGGTGTTACCAAGAATCTGACTCAAAAGGACCCCTTCAAGTGGCTCTAACAAGTAAATCCTATCCTGGGGACCAGTTGAGAATTGAAAAGCTGGGTGCCAGTGAGCTGCCAAAGAAGTGACTCTGCCCAAGTCACATGGGCCCCAGAAATGTATTCTTTCATTTAACAAGTATGCATATAATTCTCTTGGAAAGAAAGAAAATTGTATTCTTATATAGCATCAAATTATTCCGAAATCTGAGCTGAAGGAAACATAAACACACTCGCTTAATGTCAGGATTTATTTCACTCTTTGCAGAAGGTTCATCTTTACATAATCCCAGAGGCAGCTGGAGCTGGAGCACTTGGGTTTTCACAGCTGATAGAAGCAGAGTTCAGAGTCTGTCCTTGGACTGAAAGCCTTGAGACAGCAGCTGCAGAACACAGCTCCCTCCATTGGGAAGTCTTCAGTGGCAAAATAAAAAAAAAAAATCAAATCTAACAAACACCTCCATAATTTTGCTCCTGGAAGGTTAACCAACTGACCATGACTCAGCAGCTTCCGCTAGCTTCTTAAGCCAGTGCACTTCCATGAGGTGGAAAAAACTAAAATAATTGCCACCTCCCTCCCTCCTTCCTGCCTCCTTCGCTCTTTCCCTCAGAGCTCTGGGTGGCTCCCTCCCAAACCAACAGCTGTTCTTTCTGTGTTTTTTTTTTCACTTTTCCTTAGAGCAGGGCCTTAATCAAATGCTTCAGAATCACTAACTCCCATTTCTCCTTGTTCCGAATACACTTAGAACCTGTGTTCTGAAGGCCATGGTTACAAAGACCAAGGAAGGTTAATCAGTAAATCCACCCTGCCTGCCAGAAAGCTCAGCTGGACAGCTGGACAGGGCAGCTCTCAAACCTCCCCCTCCTCCCTGCAGATAGGAACAATGGCACAGCCCCACAAAGAGAGGCCTCTGTCTTCCTCAGCGGCTTCTGTCACAGGCTGATCTACAATTCTGTTTCACAGAATGGAAGATAATTGGAGGTCATTACTGATCCTCAGCAGCTCAAACTCTGTCCTGTTGATGGTGCACACACATGAGGTTCATTTGAGAGAAGAAAATTGTTACTCCGCGGAGATTCAGGATAGTGGATGGTCTCCGCCATGACCCCAAAGCTATAATTCCAGACTGTATGCAGCTTGGAACAAATCTCATTAGAAAAGACCTTGGCTGGGGGAGGGGAGGTTCTGATAAATTTTCAAAGAGATTTTTAAAAACTGTGGGGGTTAAGAGGTATAGCTCAGTGGCAGAGCACATTTGCATAAGGTCTCAAGTTCAAATCCCAGCAACAGCACACACACACACACACACACACACACACAAACCCTACATCTGAAGACAAATGAATAATTTCACTCCCATTCCTTTCTAGGTCATAACATTTCACATTTCATATTCCTTCCAAATATAGACACTGCTGGCCTGATCATCGCTCACACATCCAGGCGTGTTACATCTAGTTCATTCTTCCCGAAACTGCCAAGAACTTTGAAGGGCCTACCCTCCGCCCACATCCATCCTTCTCCTATCTCTTAAAGAATCATGCTCAGATGGCGGTATTTCTCTCACCCGGTAAAGCTGCACTCTCCTTATCCTAGACTAAAATCAACTCGTGTTTGCGTTAGAGCAAAAGGAGTTGAAATCCCACTCACGGTGGCAACCATGCACCCTGAAAACCGGCCCTGAGTGAGAAACACTCCACAGGTGCCCACTGAATAGCTTCCATGGGCCGAGACACGAGGTCCACAGAGGTGAATAAAACTGGCACAGTACCAACCTTCAGGAAACACGGAGCAGCAGAGGAGCGAGACAGTGACAGACCTACGCCAAAAGTCAGGCACGCTAAACATGGCAAGAGTAAGTGAGCCAAGATGCTACAAAGTCTGCTGCCCTTCCTCAGATTGCCCAAAGGATCATAAAGCATGATTTCATGCAACCATTTTGTAAATAAATTTCTAGAGAGGGGAAGTAAGCTGTTTCAGGGGGCTAATGGAATATTCCAAGGTAGGTAAAGGTTGGAGCAGCTGATGCCTCCCTGAATGGAGGCGCCATAGCTCTCACAGTTTGTAGACCAGCACGTGACTCCGGCAGCTATGCACGCATTTTTCAAGAAGCAGGACTGACTTCATTCAAACCAGTTCCTTGGTCCTAATTCAGCTATCTGTGGATAGCTGCGATATTCTTCGAGGATCAGTATTTATTGGCTTTACCAAATGCATCAATAAAGCAGTCTTTACCATTGGGGGCGTATAAATTTCAGAGGACCCCTATAAGTTACCTTGTTGAGGAATCTAAATTCCCCTCTATGTTGTGAACCTCAGAGATGGCAATCATGGTAGCCCTGTTGCATTGTTCTGAAAAGATTCGGGGTTGGAGCATCTTCTAGGTCATTCCATCTTTAATCCTCCCTTTCTTGTATCCACACAAATGCTGATACACACACACACTGCACAAATGCCAATACATACACACACACTGCACAAATGCCAATACACACACACACACACACACACACACACACACACACACTAATCCAGGTGATATTGACTCCTGTTGAAGGAGTGATCTTTTTTTTTTTTCTTTCCTTTTTTTGGTTTTTCAAGACAGAGTTTCTCTATGTAACAGTCCTAACTTGTCCTGGAACTAGCTCTTGTAGACCAGGCTGGCCTCGAACTCACCAAGATCTGCCTGCTTCTGCTTTCCCAGTGCTTGGATAAAAGGCATATGCCACCACTGTCCGTCTGGAAGGAGTTTCCTTACAGACATCTTCCTGTCTCTTTAAATCCACATACCTCTTCTCAGTTTGGGATTTTGGTTTCTGACTTATCTGTTTGTTTTAGGGTGTGCAGGGGGAAAGGACTTATGATAGAGAGCCATCCTGCTGGTTTGGAGCTAAAATGATGCCTGAGCCATCTTCCTCCCAGGAATTTCCAGACATAACCAAAATTAAAGAGCTTGTTCTTGAAATGGGATCATTAAAAGCAAGCTTATAAAATCAGTCAAAAACGGTTAAGGACAGAAAAGTCTATGCAATTCCTCTCTGCTTAACTGCAAATATTGCCTATAGAGCACCACACAAATACATGCCCTTGTAGCTATTCTTGCCTTTGTGGGACGGCAATGTCGTAAAATGCTCTTCACATCCTGTTAGGGGCTGGAAATATGGCTCAGCAGAAAGATCACTCGAGTCTGAGGACCAGAGTAAGGATCCTCTGAATGAACCAGTTTATTATAAAAGGCAGAGTTAGCGGTCCTGGAGCAAACTGATGAACCAGCCTTGCAGTGAGCCTCCAATTCAGAGAGAGCCTTATCTAAGTACTAAGAAGAGCAGTTGAGGAAGAGAGACACTCAACTCAACTGTGGTCTTCCACATGCACACATATGTTCACCTACATACATGTAACAACATGCACACACATGTGCACACACAAATACATCCCAGTAACAATGAAATTTGTGTCTTTGTCACATGTAGTACATTTCTGGATTTGGGAACGAGTGTGCTTCAGAGGACCCTCGCTGCCCGGGTTCTCTGCCAGAAGGACAGGTAAGAATGGGAAGAATGTCTGGAGGGCTCAAAACTGTAGGCCTGGAAGACAAGCGTGTAAACCCAATAGCTCCACCCAACATGCCTCTTCTAATTTAGCAGGCAAACTGTCCAGTGTCCAAGATCATTAGCACAATGGTGTTATAGCATAATAGCAACAAAAATATCAAAACTGGGTTTAAATTGATTAGCTACAGCAAAGGACCCAATCCAAATAAGTGAGATTAACTACAAGAACTTCCAGGATATGCCCCCAAAGTCCAAGGTTGGAGGAACTTCCTGGAAAGAGCCCCTCTGAGGAACATCGGATCCAACCATGATGAGAAAACAAGTTACTTGACAAACGTATGCACGAAGGTGTCCTCACCCATGCTGGTTACAGTAGCAAAACCACTGCAAATGAGTTTATTTTCAAAACTTTTTGGCGGCTATTTCATGGTATGGAAAGTGCTCTTAGACTGGGCATAGTGGCACACCGCATAATCCTAGCACTCAGGTGGCAGAATCAGGGGGATCGAGTTTGCAAGCAGGTTGGGATGCATACCAAGACCTGTCTCGAAACAAAACAAATGCTTGTGACATATTGCATCCTTTTCAAAAGAAAAATTTCTGACTATTATAGACTTATATGTCTCATAGAATCCTCATTTGGAGGCAAGAACAGAAAGAAATATATGAACATTAATATTAGGTTGTTTTGGTTGGTGAGGTAATGGGTCATCACATATGTTGCGAATTTTCCACAATAAGCCTGTATCACTCTCACTGAGGGACGTCACAAAGATATCGCAAGATATTGGGGGCAGGGGTAGCAATGTGCAGTGGTCCAGAGCCTGAGTATTCAGGCCAGGATCTCTCCCCACTGAACGGGTTGGTGGGGAAGTAGAATGCTTTGGGTAGTGGAATGATGCTCTGTGCTGCCTCCTTTGTTTTAGAATAATCCACAAGTATGCCCCTACAATCTCTACGCAGAGCAGCTCTCAGGATCAGCCTTCACTTGTCCACGGAGCACCAATAAGAGAAGGTACATGCTGGGGTCAATTCCGACTTAGAGTCCGCGGGCCCTACATCCCAGCCACAGTCTCCCCAAAGGCCCTCCTTGTGCACTGCATTCTAGGTCACATCGGGGATATCCAGGCTTGTTCCCAGTGAGTGATTGGCAGAAGAAAGCTAGGGAGCAGCTATACAGAGGCAAAAAAAAAAAGCATGCAAATCCAGTCCCATTACAAAGTCTCTCTAGAGTGCTACAGGAAAGGTTTCTCAAGCTCTGACTTTCCTCTAAGGATTGTATAGTCTCAGCCTACAGTCAGACAAGATTCAGACATCTTTCTCGGCTGACTAGAAGCATTATGTTCTTTGTGTGAAAACCGATAATCCAAGCTGAAGTGCTTGAAAGGTCATGTATTATGGCCCCATGGGGTTTGAATTAATAGGGTTTTTCCTCTTCGGAATTTGCCTTTCCTGGAAGCTGGCATGTTCATTAGTACAGGATGGCATGCTCTGTGCTCACCCTAACCCTACAAGCCGCCTCGGTGAACCCTCTTTCTAATCAGCTTCTAAGGAGCAGGCTGAATGCTGACACTGGAGACCCAGGAGGCAGTCAAGTGTTAGAATTTGAATTCATGGCATCTAATTGTAGGGATTTCAGGTCACGGGTGTGTAAAGAGTGATGTTGCTGACTCTGGAGATTTGAAGGAGAGCTGAAGTGGGCTTACACTGTCTAGATAGAAGGAGGAAGTGGGTTTCTACCGATTGAGTCCCCAGAAGCAGATGGGACAGTGAGCGTAACAGCACCAAGAGCCACATGCATGGTAAATATCACCTCCCTTCATAATGAATCATGTCCACTCCCAGACAGGCAGGCAGCCAGGCAGCAGCCCCTGAGCAAGGTTCAGCCCTTGCTCCTACATCTACCATTGGATGGTGTTGAACAATTCTCTACCCTTCAGATCCTCCACATTTGTAAATGGGATCCTAAGAGATAATATAGGCAAAGGGATATAGACTCTTTTCTATTTGTCAAAAATCAAGGATTAAGCTGGGCATGGTGTGGTGAACGCCTGTGATCCCAGGATTTGGAAGGTTGATGTAGGAGGATCAGGAATTGGAGGCCAACCTGGACTACATATCCTGCCTCAAAAAATCAAACCAACCAAGCAAACAAAGCACAAAGCAAAAGCAAACAAGTACTCAGAGATTGTTTCTATTGTTATTTGGCTATCTCTTTCTCGAGACATAGTAATCCACAAACAATCCCTATCTGTTCTAATTTATGGCAGCCTGGCCTCCATGACTATGTTCTTGACTTCACGGACTATCTATACACTGGCAACCCGGTCTCCAGAATCTGCTGCCTGCCTCCATTATTCAGCAATATCTTCAGCCAGCAGGAGCTGAGCTCTGTTCCAGGAGGCTGAAAAGGAACTCTTGGCATTTCATTAAGAAGCTCGCAACATTCCCCACATCAGAATTAAATCTCAGTCCAGGGAAACCTAGTGTAGCCTGGGGAGTTTGCTAAAGTCAGCTGAAAAATAAGGGACACTAGGCATGGCTCACCCATCTGCTTAGAACTCTCCAAAGATAGGCACAAGAAATGGAGGAAAATGCTCAAACCTCCAGCAGGAAAGTCTGGCCCTGACTGCCTATGGATGGGTCAGCTTCACATTCTCAGGTAGTCACTACTCACTTAAACCCCAAAGCATTAGGAACACTCAAACTACCAGAGGTTCCATCTATCTCATGGGAAAGTAAATCTGTAAAGTTTAAATTGTGGTAAAAACCTGGATGATTAAGAGACGGCAATTCAATAATAGTCTAGTAAGTGAGTGCCCAGCGAATCTGCAGTCCTTACACCAACCTTAGGACTATAGATGAAGAGGATAGGGTCCAGGAAGTTGCAGCATTCCCGCAGGGCTAAGACACACATATGTGCTCAGCCCCAGATTCCTGGGAGTTTGAAAGGTTTGTGAGTCTAGGTCTGATGTCATTGCATCGAGAGCTGGGTGAATGAGATGGCAGGGGAACAAATTTAGCCCATTTATTGTTCAGATGCTCGTGACTAGACAGGCAAATTCCACCCTTGAGTTTGGACTGTCCCGGAGCCAGTTGAACACAGCAGGTCTTCCACTGTCACAGAAGTGTCCTCTTCCCTGTCAACTCCTATAAAGACTTAGTGAGACAGTCCCCTCTCATCCTCAAGGTTCCCTCAGCAGACTCCTTCTCCCTTCCTTGAGTTTGATCTGATCCCAGAGAAGAGACCAGCTCAGGCCTTGATGCACACAGACAGCAGAACTTATTGAAGAAAAGGAAAGCCAAACATCCATAAATACACCACATTAAAGCATAGACCCATGCTTTTTTAACTACATAGTAGAGAAATGGAAATTCTAAAACTTCTCACAATTAATACCAGAAAGACCAAATAGAACCCCAACTGAAGTCAACATGAGGACTCTACAAGCAATTCCTAGAAAAATTATGAAAGACTGATAAATAAGCAAAGCTTATTCAACCTTATTCAAAATAAAGGACCTGCTAAAAATAAGACACTATATTTCACTTTTAAGAGTATGGTCATTGGAGCTTGAGAGATGACTTAGTGGGTAAAAACATTTGACCTGAGTTCAAATCTCCAATACCCACGTAGTCACTACAGTTACACTCCCCTATAACCCCAGAGCTGGAGAGAACAGAGGCAGGAGGATTGTCAGAGTGTGTGCAATTATAATAGCGTCCCAGATTGAGGGACATGTGGGAGATACATTCTCTGCTGTATCATTAGTGTGAGAAGACAGTGCTCCTGCAGTTTGCCAATTTTGCTTATATATGCATTGGAGAAATCCAAGGAAACAGATGAGAAAAGTGTTAAGCTCTGTACCTCCAAGGAATAACCATGAGAAAAGTTGGAGAGCACTGATCACCCCCAGGAATTTTTGAATATAGAATTTTTTCCCCATTGTCATAAATCACTTTTAAAGGACAAAGCAGGTTTTTACTTTAAGAAATACCAAACCGACTCCCCATCTTCTCTCAGGCTCTCCCAAATCATTGTCCTGACTTGAAAAGCAAGAATTAACATCTCTTCTGTGGATTTTATTGTACATGTCCCTCATGGTGCTTCCTTTTCCTGTACAGTTGTTGGGAAAGGCAATGCTTCATATTTTTGGGCAGTACGTGAATAAGTAGGAACCAGAGCCTCAACCTGAAGAGTATAGGCGTCATGGAAGGAACAAAGAGACCATAAATCGTTGCTCCTCACAGCAAAGCCCACAGATGGTTGTTGGTTGAGTGTCTTCTTGGGGGCACCTGCAGAGCTGCTCTAGGTCCCTCAGAACATTACCAAAAGCCGTGTCTTTCTGTTTTCCTTGTTTCCCTTAGCTGGCTGTATAGGATTCTCCCATCAGTGTCTCACAAACCCTTTGAGTCCATTGACCAAGGCCATGTCACTCACAACTGGGATGAAGTTGGCCCTGATCCTAACCAGGTAACACAACCCCATGAACTGAAACACACCACAAAGCCTTTAACAGAAATGCTCACATCTGGGCCCAAGTCATTGAAAACTTAGAGTGTTTTTTAAAGTAAGTGCTGTCAGGTCTGTTTGAGACTTGTGCTTGAGTGGGGATCTTGAAACGGAATGATTGATTGTGCCTGTGTGTGATGAACAGGGAAAGTAAGCTATCTTTTTGGTTTAATGCTATGTAGATAGGCAGGGCCGTGGTTCAGACAGAGACATAGGCCGATCAAACCACCTGTACACTGTAGATTTTTATTGTTAACCTCCACTTATCACAGAATATAGGAAGCATCTTCAATACCTACGTCCTTAAAGAGATACTTCTGAAGTTTGGTATAGGGATGAGAGAATTGCTGCAAAGGATTATCTAAGTCTTGTGGTGACAGACCATTGTCACATTCTCTTCTGCCTTAGGAACAGCCACATCCAATATTTGGGGGGAGGCCTGGAATTCTCCCCCCCCCACATGATCAGCATTATTCGTATTCTCGGCTTGCAACAGTGTCCCAGTACTATAATGGACAGAACTCTTTAAAGAAAAGAAAGTCTTTTCTTTAAATCCTTTTGTCTCTGAGTTTAAGTGCATGCCTCTGCTCCCCAGTGTGATATCCTGCAGAGAAAAACAAACCTGGCTTTGCATCCCTGGCCCCATATTTACCAGCTGCCCTTGCGCCATGATGCTTCACTTGTAAAATGTGATGACAACACTGGCCTTGCCGCGCTGTAAGGCGATTACACAGGACAGAGCAGGTGTGAAAGTGTTTGCCCAGTGCCTGACAGGTTATAGGCAAGGACCATGACTCTGATAGGCGATGCAGCCACTTACAGGCTGTGACAGTCCCTGTAAGCCTCAGAATTTAGATTGAGGCCAATTTAGCTCTTAGTTAAATTTATTTGTTTGTTTGTTTTTCATTCTGAGGATTCTGTCTGCACCTCTGCCTCACTTCTCTCCTGAGTTCAAGGAAACCTCTTGTTTCTCCTTTTTGATCCATGACATTTCATCGATGCCTGAAAATATCCGCAAATGTACTTCTTCTAAACACTTAGGGTTTGTTTTGTAAGGCAAAAGCCAGAAAATGTCAGTCTTTTTGTTTCCTGCGTGCTGTGGAAATCATGGGAGGAACTCCAAGGACTGAGGAGTTTGAAAGCTTCGTACTCCCCAGCAAGAACAGGATGGAAGTGTTTGCAGTGGTCTCTAACATTTAGGAATTAACATGGCAGAACATCTTCATTTTACCATCCTCCACTTACCTCACAAAGGGCCATATCTGTGCTCGTTTTCTGAGTTCCTGTTCAACCTCTAAATGAGTGATGTAGGCAAAGTAAAGGCTGAGCTGGCAACAGGCAGAGGTCAGGAGAAAGGGGAGCAAGTTTAACTAGTGTTCGTGCGGAGGAGGGAGTCGTGGCAGAGCGGTTACCTAACAGCTAACAAGTTCTGGTGCTTAGAAACTGTCATCACAACTTGTCAGAAGCATGAGACGTGGAACCTCGCGTGACAAAGATTCAGTCGTGTAGATAAACTCTCCCAGGGAACCTCAGGGTGCTGCACTCAGAACAATAGACAACGACTGTCTGGGCTGTGTCAAGGCAATGGCTTTCAGCTTCTTCCCTTTCTCCACAGTTAACCTTTCCTTTTATGAAACTGCTAGGCAGGGACCTCGAGACAACTGCATTGCTTGTGGAAGACAGTTTCCCAGTCAGAGAAGGGCGTTCCAGGCCCTCCCTGTGAGAGGATGCAGCAGATGTGAGTGTAACCTTGACCAAGACAGTGTCTCCATCTCAGCATACCCAAGTGTCACTTTGGGGGTGTCTTTTCCTGAGCCTCTAGAGTTAAATTTCAGAATCTCCCTTCTCTCCCAGAGCTGCCCGTCTGCTTAGCAACAGGACTCTATTTTCACCAGAAAAATAGGAAGTGTGGCACCTATGGGTTTTATAAATGCCAACGTGATGCTTATTATATGCCAGCGTGGGAGGATTGAAAGGGCATTTGGACCACAGAGAGTTTTCCAGCTCTTTATTCAGGTGGCACAGGAAATTCTCAATTATATTTTTGACAGTTCACTCTAATAGAGCCAAATCTCCTATCACACAAAGGAACAAAATGGCTGCGAAATGACCAAATATGAAGGAAATTAAAAACAAAGGAAATCACCTCTGAAAATCTCTTTAATCACCCATAAAGTATAGGGCATATGGTCCTGCACATGCTACCCACAAAAGGACATTCCTTTGTAAACTAAGTGGAGAACAACTGGGCTGCTAGACTAAATGAACACTTCCAGGGCACGTTCCCTAGGCGGACTGGAGGGATGCATCAGTGGAGAGCACAGTCACACTCGTGCTAAATGGGGTGGGCCGGAAGTCCTGGGGTCCTTGTCCCTAGTTGTGTGGGCGACAGTAGAGCCATTACGTCTTTCATAGCATTTTCTTAGGGGCAGGGTAGGCTTTAAATCTAACCTTTAAGGAAAACATTTAACAGACTCTTCTGCAAGTATGAGGTACAAGGTCCTTGGGAACAGGCTTTTATCACTCGTTGTTTCCATGACTACTGGGGCACACTTTGTTTCATATGAGTACATCACTTCTTAAGGTCCTTTCGAGGTACAGGTTATGTGTCATAGAGAGACAAGGTTCTGGGACAAGCTCCCATGTCACCTACAGCCTTGAAATGATTAGCAGATGTCTGTCACACCAGAGCTAAGGGTGTTGCTTAGTAACACAGGGGAAGAAACGCACCACACTGGCTATGGATGGGAGGGGTCAAATATGATACCGAAGGAGAAAGTCTGGAGGCAGAAGGACAGTCCTTACGGAGAGTTGTGGTCACATCTGGATTGGTTGAGGTTGCAACAATTAATATGTAAAATAGGATTCTGTGGTCCTGGTCATCACTGTGATTAGATTTAAGTCACAGTTTCAATATAAACCAATATTTTGTTGGTTTTGAATTAAATTCCAATTAACTTCTTTTTTTTTTCTTACCACTTTCGCTTCTGTCATTAACTCTGAGACATATCAGATATTTAAAGTTAACCTTAGGTCAATAGAATTCTTCTAGTTTGAACCTCTCTTTCTCTCCCCACCTCTCCACCGTGTGTGTGTGTGTGTGTGTGTGTTTCTCTCAGGATGGCTTCAAACTCATGATCTCCTTGCCCCTGCCTCTCAAACGCTGAGTATAGGCAGGTGCCACCACACCCAGTCTTGCCTACTTGTACAAGTATTTAACTTCTAAAATCTCAAATATTGTAGGAATTAATAACATAGAAAGTGGAATACTCTAACCCTAGGCAAGAATCACATGGATTTCAGTTGTATATGCTAAATCATTATATCTAGTATGTAATATGTTAAATCATTACCACTGGTTAACATACATTTTGCAAAGAAGTTCCTGGCACTGTGTTTAAAAGCTTGTGTCAATGGCAAGAAACTAAAACAGCTGTGTTGGAACTTGACAACCCCTTTCTGATTGACCCCTAATTCACTAACTACCCACTTTTCTGTGTTTTCCACCCTAACACTGAATTGTTGTTTTTTATGTTTTGTTTTGTTTTGGTTTGGTTTGGTTTGGTTTGGTTTGGTTTTCAAGACAGGGTTTCTCTGTGTAGCCCTGGCTGTCCTGGAACTCACTCCATAGACTAGGGTGGCCTTGAACTCAGAGATCTGCCTGCCTCTGCCTCCTAAGTGCTGGCATTAAAGGTGTACAGCGTCACCCCTGGCTTGATGTTGTGTTGTTTTCTTCTTGAACTTGTTACATTATCCTTGTTTTGTATTTTTGAACACTCTTTCTATGGCAGCTACCAAACAGCTTTCTCCTCCAGTGTCTCCTCTGCTTATGGACTGGGAGGGGTATGTCTCGAACCCCTCAGTACCTTTGTGACACCAGAGTCATAGAAAGAGCAGCTAACTATTTTCTTGACCTGTGTCACCTGTCATCTGCTTCCCTTGCCTGATAGACACTCTGGCTATTCCTGTACACATCTATCCTTTTGTCTCCATTCACTCCTTGACAAGTTAATATCTCTTTCCAATTTTATGCTTCATTAATTAACCACAGCATTCTGCCATCATCACTTCCCCCTTCATAACCTTTTCCAAATATGTACTCCAGGCTCTCATGAAAGAAGTCTGAAAAAATTATATTTAGGCTCCTATCTGACAGTCCTTCCTGGTGGAAGCCTGTATGGTAGGTGCATCTTTACCTGTCAAAGACCAATTTTTATACTTCAGTAACTTCACCAACTACCCACATGGAAGATCTCTGAGACTTTGAAGATTCAGGACTTGCTTAATACTTCTCTCATCTAACCTCAATCCTACAGGGATTC
>LOEQ01000304.1:1075385-1089227 GCA_001685075.1 Bramus lutescens | reverse complement strand
GCTACTGTGACGATCATCCTTGATGCCGTGCTAGGAACCTGGGGACTATCCCATCCCAACTGTCATCTTCTTTAGTTTACATTTGAGCCTGCATATGAGAATTAACGGGAACTCTTGAGTGCTTTTACATTCAGCCTTTGGAGGTTAGCTCAGTCCATTAATATCTCATATAAGGAGGACGCCTAATTTTGTTTATCATGTCTCTTCCCCTAACTTGTGAAAGCTCAGAGTTTAAGGAGCACATCTAAATCCAATTCAAGTTTACAGATTCCAACATGCATTCTGAGTCAGCAATCTTTTTTAGAAGCCAGTCTTCCAGATTTTACTTCTTATTACAATCCCTAACTTTTGATTGTTGGACAATTAGACCCTTGACACAGTTAAAGTCTAGACTATGGAAATTACTGCTTGGTTTTCAACTAGTATGATTTGGACCATGTGGGAATTATTTCAGAATTAATTAAAGGTCATATCACAGAACTCCTTTTGTCCCATGCAACTTATCAAAAATGCTGCCAAGCAGTACATCCTTCCAGAACATTTGCTGTTGAACGTGTTTAACTCTATAGATCCTGCCATACTGACAGTCTCAATATGCCTTATTTGATACCTTAAGCCTTCTTCATCCAAGTCTCTCTTTAGATAAGGTGCTCTGTCACATCTACTCTTCTTCCTCCTCCTCTTCTTCCTCCACTTCCTCCTCTTCTTTACAGAGTGAACCTGAGTCTTACCCTAAATATGCACTCTACTCCCAGTTCTGACAGACTTATTAAGAAAATAATTTAACCCTTCACATCCAACTACACAGGACTACTCCATCCTGTATAAGTCACCTGCCCTAATTATTCTTAGAGGTTAACTCTTGTGCTCAAGGAGCTGAGCTAGAATGATGATGAGTTTAAGTTCAGCCTAGCCTATATAACAAGATCCAAACACAGAAAAAAAAAGAGAAGAAAGGAAAGAAAGGAAGGAAGGAAGAAAGGAAGAAAGAAAAGGGTGGAAAGGAAAAGAAATATACCCCACTTCTCCACTTCCCGCTTTCATCCCTGAGATGAAGACCTGTTATGTTTGCCCAGTCTGGCCTTGAACGCCTGGGCTCAGGAAATCCTGTCTCAGTTTCTTGAAGAGATACCATACTAGTAGGGACTATTTCCCCATGGAAGGTCATATCCCCAAGAATAACACACTTTTATTCAAAACTTACATAAAAGTGTCAGTGTCCAGGATTTCACCAATGCAGAATTAACCACATCTAATGTTTGACTTATTCTTTTCATTTTCATTCTTGGACATTTGTGTGAATTGGTAATTCCTACAGTTCCATGCAACCAGGAGTAAAAAATAACTGAACACAATGTCAACCCTTACTTGATTCTCCTTGAAACATTAACTAATATCTAATACATGTCCTGAAGCATCTCTCTGTAAAATCCCCTTGCTCAGTTTTACTTTTCTGAGCTGGGATCTTCTCTCCCGTTCTCTCGCCTGCCCAAGCTCTTTGCCTTGTCTCCACTGGTTCTTAGTTCAACTTTTCTACACTCTGCCTTCTGTCTCTAGAAAATGGCACCAGTCATGTGGCTTCCCCACCCCCTCTTCCTAAGACATGCACACATGATGATATCCATGGTGAGACTGAAGTACAAGGGTACCCAGTGAGAATGTGCAAGTCAGAATTACTCCCCAATGGAGTAGGGAGGAGCAGAGAAAGAAACTGTGGATATGCATAATTTAAAATCAGTATTTGCATGTGTCTTCTGTAAATAGTTTACAATATAATAGTTTCATATTTGTTTATTTTAAAGCATTATTTTGTACCTTTTCCCATGTCTTATACTCCTGCTGATAGATTTTTGTTATTGTTTGTTGTTGTTTTTTTGGTTTTTGTTTTGTATTTTTCCAAGACAAGGTTCCTCTGTGTAGCCCTGACTATCCTGGATCTCGCTCCCTAGACCAGGCTGGCCTTGAACTCAGAGATCCTCTAACCTCTCTCTCAAGTGCTGGGACTAAAGGCTTATGCCACCACCACCCGGCATTACTATTTTTAAGAAAGTAATCAAATTTTCTTAGTGTATGTGTGTGTGTGCGCGTGTGCACAAGTGCTTGTGAGTTCACGTGCACACACACACACACTCTGCAGCACTGCTGTAGTGGATGAGTCAGGATTTCAGTGTCTCCTGCCATCAGGTCCCCCAGCATTAATCTTCAGTTTTCAGGATTGGTGGCAGGCACTTTTGTTGATCATCTGTAACGCTGTATTATAACCCATGCTGGTAAATGGATTCTACTGTCACTTTTTTTTGATACTTTCTGTCTTTATTGTCATACATAAATCATTTGTGGTAATTCCAGTCCTTGTCTTCTAGGCACTCCAAACCGTGAACACTGACTTGCCTTTTTTTTCTGAACTGCTGTCCTTCTCTGGGTACCACGACTTTGCAGCGACTCAAAACCCACAAAATAAGGGCTCTCCAGGTCCTGAACTAGACTATCACCTCCCCCTTGTGGCCGTCTCCCTCATGGAACTGGGGCACTCTTCTTTCCGTGTCTTTCTTATTTTTCTCTCTCTCTCTCTCTAATTTTTAAACTTTCTTTAAATAACATTTTTTCATTTCTCTCCCCCCCCCGCATCCTAGATACCCTTCACCCCCCTCCCAGCTACCCTCCTCCACATCCACTATCCACTCCTCCTCCGTCTCCATTCAGAACAGGGTAGGTCTCCCATGGGCTTGAACAAAACATCAAGTTAACTCAGGACCAAGCTCCTCCTCTCAGAACAAAAAATATAAGAATTCGGTCCCCTTCTCTCCTCTTCCCTTTCGCTTTCTCTCCCCGTTCCTCTACGCTAAGGACGCCATAACAAAAGCAAAATGGAACTCGTGGCAGCTCCTTCTCAAAGCTCTGCTTCCCGAGACTGAGGCGGGTTTCTTCTTCTGTCTTCTCTCCTCTCCCTTTGGTTTCGTTTGTTCTTGCAAGGGCTCCAGTCATATTCAGTTACCAACCCCGCCCCCATGTATGCTGTCACGATTCTAACCCAGTTGGTCATGGTGGTACACACCTACAATCCAGCATTCAGGAGACGGAGACAAGAGGATCATGAGACCCTGCTTTAAAAATAAATGAATAAATGCTATTTCTATCACATTCTGGAGATAAGGATATATGAATGGGGTCCAGACCATAATACTCTTCCTCACCCTTTCCTTCTAAAGATCAACTGGTGAATGCCCCCTTTGTTGGATTCTCTTTGCCACACATACAAAGGGATAGTTACTGATGAAAAACGCCTGGGTGAGACAAGCCAAAAGGAAGAATTCCTTAAGAAACTGAGGAGTTTTCTATCTCACTTTAAAAAATTAAAGTGTGGACCACACTTTAAGAAATTTTGTAGAATTTACTCCTGAGATAGCTCTAATTTTTTTCTCCTTGTCCTTAACTCTAGATAACACACAGGTCATTTCCATTCACCTGGATTATGGTAACAGCCTCATAGCAGTTGGTCCAACACAGCATCCTCATCCTATGCCTGATTCAACTCATTCTCGTCTAAAAATCTTCAGATCCTGGAATCATCCCTTAGCTGCATTGTCCAGGCTATCAAGTGCAGGCTCCTACATCAGAGAGAAGAGCCATGATGCACTACCATGAGCTTTTAAACTTCTACATCTGTGGCCCCCAATCTTGTGATGCTTCAACCCGTTAATACAGTTCCTCGTGTTGTAGTGACCACCAACCATAAAATCATTTTTATTGCTACTTCATAACTGTAATTTTGCTACTGTTATGAATCAAAAGGTAAATATTTGGAGGTAGGTGTTCACCAGAGGGGTCGCATCCCACGGATTGAGAACCACTGTTCCACTTCTTGCTATGTCCCCTGTTTGCCAGCCACACTTGGATCATCATTATTCCAGGAAAATGGGCTAAATTGTTCAGGGCGTTATGCTTTTCTGTCTTCCTGGAATGTTCTCTATGCTTGTAAACATCTATCTGTCAAAACCCCACGAGTAATTTAAAACTGGTCTTAAATCTAAATATACTGCTTTCTTCCATTGCCCTCGAGCATTTCCTAGAGTGTCAGAGTGGAGCTCATATCTCTACAGTCTCTCTCTGGTCTGCAGCACCTAGCACATACCTATTTCCCAAAACTGCAAATATTTGTTGAGCGTATTCCCTGGTAGCTCAGATCTCACCATTCTATAAATAGACAGGATTACATTTCCCTAAATGCATCTTCTGGCACTGGCCAGCACTGCAGTGCACATTGCCTTGTGGGGCCTTTTTGGACAGCTCGCTAGATCTTTCGTGCAGTTCGTCTCTATCAACCTACATTTCACTCCTTGGAAAGATACTAGAGCTGTCTACAAACCAAATGATTTCATGTCTACGGCTGTCAAATAGGCCTTGTGCCAAGACACATCCCTGAAGGAATGCATCTAGTTATGCATCTCTTCCAAAATCATTTCCACTGTTTATTTTCCTCCTTGGGAACTCTTCATGCTTTGGAGTCTTCTGCAATGTTCTCAGAATGGCACTTGACTGGCAAGAGTGGGATTTATAGGCAGTGAGGCCGTTAGGTCAGTGGGCGTCTAGTCTCAAAGGGGATTGCAGGCACTCACTCCTCTTCTCTCCTTTGCTCCCTGGCTCCTGAGGTGAAGGATTTCCTCTATTCTAATATTTCACCCTCATCAGAGGCCCAAAGCCTGGGGCTTCTCAAATGTATACTAGACTCTCTAAAACTATGAATCCAAATAAACCTTTCCTCTTTGTAAACTGAGTGACTCCGGTAGTTCATTATAATGGAGGGCTGACTAGCAGACTTAGACAGCAACACTGGATAATGACTACAAAATCCTCAGCTTTGCATTCAGGAGCAGAGTCACATTGGGAATCTAGGTCTCCATCCATGATGACTCATTTTTTTTTGAAGTTCCATGAAAGACATTAGAAAGTCTAAACAAATTATTGTGACTTGGATCCTCTTTACCTGTGCTCTTACCCATTGCTCCAAAGATATCCAGTGCAAGCAAAAGCCTTGTCTCTCTCCACATAAATTATAGTTCCTTTACTCCTGAGATTGATAGATTTGCCAAAGACTTCTGTGAGTCACTCTTTATTTCTTCCACCCCCTCTTCCCTCCTTTGTCTAAAAGTCAGCATTACTGATTATCCTGAACGTCCTCCAACCACGGCTGCAGCTGGCACTGGCTTAAGCATTATGTCTGTGCTTTAATGTGAGAGTAACCCACAAGTTACTTCAAAGTTCTTGGATGTTGTTACTGGCTTGGAATAACATGTCTGCCTCTAGCCAACCCATGTGAAGAGAACCCAGGTCACTCAGTGGAGTTCAGTCCGTGGAAGTTTGAGACAGAGTCAGTGAATCAAGGGCTCTCTAAGTCTTGAAAGGGATCTTCATATCATCCAGGCAAACATGAGTCTTCTAACTTCAGACATATTGAGGCTTCTCTCTGGTTTCCTTTTCGTCTTGGGCATGAATTTTGAATCTCCTTCATTAAATGTTAACAGGGATCCTCTCATCACCCTCCTTTGGAAATGTTAAAGAATTTTTTGTTCAAACATTGAGCATTCTTGGAAATGCTTTTCAAACTCTTTTACCACCTCAATTTTCATGAATAAAAGTTTATTCTCCAATAGAATTTGCACAAATGAAAAGCAAACCATGTGACGCACTGTTAGTCCTGAAGGAAACAAATGTAGGAAGCCGAGTCATGGTTGGGACTTCAACATCCCTCTCTCAGTAGTTAGCAGAACCACTGGACAGAAAATCAGAACGGCTGAGCAAGCTTGTACATATGTGAGGAACTTACTCACACATTGGGAATAATTTTGGACTTTTATAAGCAATGTTCTTCATGTTTATACCATTCAATAAGTATGAATTCAAACATACTATAGCCTAGATATCATATTAGAGCTATAAGCTATTCCATTGTTTCTGAAAGACAATTAAATTCCATAAGGAAGAGCTATTCAGTGGTTATACATAGTATGAAAAAAATGGTTGTGAAACTGTAGTGTTGTATTATGCCATTGGCTGGACCACTTGAATAACAAGAACGGTACCCTCTAGGGTTGGAGAATGGGAGTCTAATAACAAGGTCTGAGAAGGGTTGATGTCTGTTAATGGCTTTCTTCTTTGTTTGTTTGGTTGTTTGTTTGTTTTGAGACAAGTTTTCTTTGCATAGCCTTGGATGTCCTAGAACTCACTTTGTAGATCAGAATAGTCTTGAACCCACAGAGATCCACCTGTCTCTGCCTTCCAACTACTGGGATTAAAGGTGTGTGCCATCACTGCCCGGCTTCTTTTTTACTGGGCCATCTTCCCTTTTGCCTTTCCTCAGACTAGATGTTGGAAATGAGATAATTTATAATTATTTCGGTTTAGTACTCTGGGTTTTATTTCACTATTATTGTTTTTTTACAAGATCTTTGTATATATCCCAGGCTGTAAAACCTTCAGTTCTCCTGCCTTGGTCTCCCAAGTGCCTGGATCCTAATTCTTCGTAGTCTGACACTCCTACATAATATTATCTAATTTGATCTTATTTACCACTGAAAGGCCTCACCTCCCAGGCAATCTTACTGGAGGCTGGAGCTTCAGTATATGAATTGGTGTTGTGTGGGCTTGGGAGAGGTGCCAACTCATACTGAAGAGTTTTTATCGGTCACGAAGTCCATTGTCAGAAGTTCTTCTATAAGGGCTCTTGGAATTATAGCCCCTTTCATAACCCAACCTTGACATATAAGGAAAGCAATCCAAACATGGAAAATGATTTGCCCACAGAGGCAGTAGCAGAAGCCAAATCTTCCCATTTGCCCCGTGCATGGCCTCTTAGCCTGTGTTTACCAGGGCGACTGCTCTGCAGCAAATGCAGTAGGCTGAGCTTCTGGCCTCAGCAGGGAATGTTCTCGTCTGCACTCCAAGGGCCTTTCTGTCCATCCCTCTTCACAGTCACTAAAACATCATGTTGGGTCTCCTGACCAAAGCCTCTTGCCTGAAGATCCAAAGTTGAATTCCTCTTGTGGTCCAGGTCTTATCAGAACCACGTCAGGGTCTTTATTATTCCTCATGATATGGGCTCTGTACAACCTACTGCCATCAGACCCAATAGATACATTATCTTTCTCTCTGTAGCATCTGTCATTTGAAGGTGATCATTTTTTACATTAGTGAAGAAAGGCTCATGGATGCCATGACTTCCTCCATCTGGAATGTAGACCCTATTGATGGCAGGCTTCCTATAGCAGCATGTGGCTGCATTTTCACCCACCACCTCAGCCCCTCTCTCCTTATGGCTGGAGAATGGCAGTGCTACCGGAGACTTCAGAAAAGTCCACAGCGGACCTTGCCAACCCATCAGACCTTGGTTTTGGTCTTCCCCACTCACGGAAGAGCCTCTTTTCTGTGAGGTGGGGCTTCATTTCCACCCACTGCAGATATTTTACCTTCAGAGAGATTATAATCTAGGGTATCCTAGTACAACAGCCAGGTAGCCAGCAGCAATTCACTTGCTACTGTGCTGTCTCCTGCACCCCATGCTCTCCCTTTCTTTCTCTGTATATAAATTGAAAACATTTTTATAGTATATGTTTATAAATGTAAGTTACATATAAATATTTATGTATATATAATATAATTACACATATACACATACAGATGTATGTATGTACATGTAAATATAAAACATCTCTCCTTCCTTCATATCCCCTCCCCATCTCTCCTTTTTCCTTGGATTTGCTAACTCTTAAGCTTGTATTATTTAAACCTTGCTGCTATCTGGAAGCTGGCATTGCCACCACCACATCTAGCTTGAGATTTATTTGGTTTAGTTGTATGGCTTATCTCTTGATTGGGTAGGGTTTTCTAAGCATGTTTGGCTCAGCAACCCAGTAGTCACCGAACTCTGAGTGCGGGTTAGCTGGCACATAGAAGAACGTCTATAAAATGCTGATGCCTGGGTCCCATTTCTAGGGGTTCTGATTTAATTTGGTCATGGTTTCAAAGGCTGTCCAGCTGATTCTCATGGGTATCCAGGGTTGAGAATCTCTGGTTAGTGCTGAATGGTTGCCAGGGAAACGATTGATCGGATACTTAAATATCTTCCTCTGGGAAATATATGGTGATGACTCTTTTTCAGGTGATTTTCCTCCACTGCTGCCAGAGAGAGAGGCAGTAGGCAGTGGCCAGTAGGGGACCACGGTCACCCCTTAGAGCTGCAGCAGTGCATGGGTGGGGGCGCCGCTCAGGGGGAGAGCATGTGTTGCACAAACACGGGGTTCTGAGTTTGGTCCCCAGCACCCACCACCATCCTACAAGCTCAGTGCTCAGCTATGGACTTTCCTGAAGTCAAGGGAATTTTCTTCTAGGTCTGAAATTCTCGGCAGGATATTTGATTTAAAGGGGTGTTTTAACAATGGCTGTATTTTGGGTCACTACAACTTGGAGGAATGCAACTGGTATCTGGTGGGCAGGAGCCAGGGGCAGTGCTAAGCATCTCTCTGTGCATAGGGCAGCTCTACAACAAAGAATTACCCAGCACAAAATGCCTCACATGCCAATGGATAAAAGCCCTTGCTAGATCCTTGCTCTTTGGGTTCCCCCATGTCCCAAGAAGTACCATCATGACTAGAACCAGCCCTGAAGTATTTCCCGCATTTGAATTCTACTTTAAGCACAATTTCAACGGTCTTTTTCAGACCCACATTTTGCATCCCTTTGAAGTGGTCCCAGAATGTCGTCATTCCCTTTGCTTTTAAGAAATGATGAATGCTGCCTGACTGCATGGATCAGAGGCAGGATAATCCCAGCAGCACCTTTCCCGTTGATGCTCCCTTTCCTGCCTGGCTGCCTTCTCAAAATACAGAATGAACAGAGCCCAGGACCTTGATGGAGCCCTTGCCCATTCAATTTTCACCAGGTGTAGCAGCCAGTGGAGCTAGCCCCAGGGTGCAGGTCACTCCGGAAGATGTGCCGTGGGGCTCTGCACCCTGGGGCTACTGGGCAGATGAGCTTGCTGCCTGGCTGCGGCAGGCACTGTCTACACTGATTCATAAACACTGCACTGATGCTTTGAGAGCGACCTGCACCTGTTCATTTTTCGCCCAGTCCCTTAAATCAGTTCATTGTTGAATTAAAGACGATTGTGATTTAAAGGGAACCTTTGGGCAGCCTGGGGACAAACCCAAGATTTGGGGAAGAAATTGAACCGGGCACTACATTTACCAAATCTAGTCTCAGCTGGATGCATTTTTCTCTCTCTTAAGGAAATAATTCAAAACTGCAAGGGCTGGAAGTAGAAGTAGAACCTTCCCTACAGTGTCAGGAGCCNACACAGAGAGGCTGGCATGCCAGGAAAGGGAGCCAGCCGATTATAAATAGCATGAAAGCGGCATCAGTCAAAACTCACAGATGTGCCTGAGCGAAATGTTAAAAGAAACACCTTCTGAGAGAGGGAGTGATGGCTTCTCTTGATTTTTATAATTGAAAGCACCAAGGAACAAAAGCACTTTATATTCATATTAAATATACACACCCCGACATCACGAGAGAAAGGTACAGAGGCCTACAGCACTCACACACACACACACCTCCAGCACACACAGAAACACACACCCTAATAGCACATACACACAAGACATACACCCCTACAGAGCATACACACACAGCAAGAGAGAGATATACACCCCTACAGCGCACATATAGACACACACACCTATAGTGCATACATATATACACCCTACAGAGCATGTGTATATGTGTGTGTGTTTGCACATGCAAGTGCAAGGGCACACACACGAGAGAGAGAGAGAGAGAGAGAGAGAGACAGAGAGAGACAGAGAGAGAGAGACAGAGAGAGAGACAGAGAGACAGAGAGAGAGACAGAGAGAGAACCACTTTAAAGAAATGATGGCTAATCATTAGTTCCAACAGAACAAAATCACAAATGGCCAGGACCTCGCAGAGGGAGCAGTTGTCTTTTTTCTCTGTGAATCGAATCTATTTAATACGCCTATGGTCTCTCCCTGTGAAGTCATTTTCCTGTGTGGGTATTTATTTTTCCAGCTTAGATGGAAACCATTCGAGATTCCAAAAACGTCTCAGAAGAAAGTGGACTTTGTGAGCGTAAGTCAATCTTCTCCATGCCTTCCCACTGCCCCCTTCTGTCCTGTGGTGAGCTAGCTAACCATCTGCTGTCAGAATGCCAAGCAGAGCAGCCTGAACCGGAGGCAGCAGAGACATCTGTGTGTAGCATGGGGGCTGGCTGAGGGATGTCTTACTTATAGGTGCCATATGGCTTCTGACACCAAAGAGCACCCAGGAGTATTTAACCTCACAGAAAGGCCAAGGAGAGTAAAATTTCCTCCCTCCAGCACTTCTTCTTTGGGTCAGAACGGGCACTCATAAACTTTCTGGTTCATAGTGCCTTTGATGGTCTGGTGACACCTGTTTTTTATTTATGTATTTATTTATTTTGTTGTCGCCTTTAATTGGGGGGTTTGGGGGTTTTGTTTGGTTGGCTGGTTGGTTGGTTTGGTTGAGATAGGATCTCCCCCTATAGCTCAGGCTGGCCTTGAACTCACAACAGTCCCCGTCCCTCAGTCCCAGGTGCTGGGATTACTGCTATGAGCCCCTATGCCTGGCATAACCTGTGCTTTTTGGCTGGGTAATATAAACTACACCAAATTACATGGACAATTACATTGAAATGCAATGGTAAAAATATTTCAAGAAAATAAATTGCATTTGTTTTATAGCTACACACATGCCTCCTAGTTAATGTACTAGATCATAAGACCTATGGGGGAAATCCACTCACTGTAATATGAGCCCAAATGATGCTTTGAAATGCCTGTAATGAAGGCTATAAAAATGTCCCTGTCATTGATGAAGTGACAGCACTTCCGGTACTGCTGCACTTTCATGCCTGCATTCATAATGCTTGAAAGAGATGATAAATTCCACTTGGATTAGTAAAAAATAAGGACAAACTATGTTCCCATCTGAGAACTTGAAACCCTTGAAATGAATGCCTGGGTTAAGATGACATCAACTCAGGTGGCTACCTCATAAGTCCAGTGCCAACTGGCCTCCCTCCTCGATAGTCACAAATGTTGGCAGTACGGGGACACCTGCACCCACAGCAAGGAGTGTGTGGGAGAAGGGACAGGAGCTGTCAGGGGGCAGTGCTCCAGGAGGGCAGAGGAGGTTTCTACAGGCCAACTTGGCTCGAGTCTTACCTAGGGAAACTCCAGGTGCCCTGTGTTAGCCCAAACTGCATCAATCATCTTGAAGCCTTTATCCTTAGAAGTGTCCCCGTGGCTTGTGAGGACGCACTTTAGTAGACCTCAAACTTATCAGTTAAGTGACACTAGAAAAACAAATTCCCTTCCTGTCTATGGGTATCTGAGGAGCAGAACCCTCTCTGTTTTGGCTCCCTTCCTGCCTGTTTGGGGCAGAGCTATGTTAGAAGTCAACCTTTCCCATCCACCCCCCTACCCTGCCCCCCAGTGTCAGGGCTTCTTGCACTGTGGGCCATCTGGTCCTATAGCAAAAGGACTTGCAGTTAGTCACAAGGTCTACTCTTCTCTGCTCTGCTCTGTAAAGAGTAGCCTGGCTTTCTCCACAAGAGAGACTGCCCCAGGGTGGGGTAGACTTGAGGGGCACTAAATGTCAAGGGAAGCTTCAGATGCTCTCCCTCTCCCCAAAACTTCTACCAGGTACTACCTCCTTCCTCCAGGTTTATCATAGTGATAATCAAATGTCAATCTCAAATCCATTTAAAGAAATGACATTGTGTTCTGTAAGTTCATCTGACTTGGCCATTAAGACTTCAGACAAGGTGGACTAGGATCTAGGATGGGACACAGCCCACCAAGTGTAAGTCAAGACATTTCAGGCAGCCTAGCTCCCAATGCCTCCTGGGACATTCTCTCAGGGGCCAGGGGGAGGCCTGAGTCTCTTAATCACTACCCCTTCTCCCCTGCTCTCTCAGGGGCTGCACACCTTATGTGGAGCTGGAGACATCAAGTCTAACAACGGGCTTGCTATTCACATTTTCCTGTGTAACGCCTCCATGGAGGACAGGTAAGAGGTTCAGGGCTGGGCATGATAGACCCATCCCTCAGGGCCTGTTGGCCAGAGAGTGGAGGCCTAACAGAGTCACACACGCACAAACACTGCCCCTTGGTAGTTGGTCCCCTCTCAGAGAAATGTTGGCGTGTGTTTCTTGATAACGATATCAAATAAGAATTTCTATTTTGACTAGATCTTAAGACATAGACAAAAATGTCATGTAACAGCATAGGCAGAAAGGAGAGGTTAGGACCATGTGATGAAGGAGAAGTCCAAGTAAGTAGAACTAATTTTAATTTTAATTTTTAAGGTTCCCTAGTATTTTTCTTTTGGGCTACCAAGCAGCTTCCAGATCATGACACAGGGACTTACTAGTTTTGAATGTTTGGCCTAGCTTAGGCATGTTTTTTTTTTTTGACTAACTCTTTTAACTTAAACTAACTTTTTACCTTTTTTTTTTCTCCTTCTGTATATCTTACTTTCACTGCTTCTAATATCTGTCTGTCTGAGTGCTGCCTGGCTTTCTGCCCCTGCCTAGTTATTGGCTGTTCAGCTCTTTATTAGATCAATCAGGTGCCTTGTGCAAGCGAAGTGAAACAAATGCAACACACTTTTATGTAATCAAATACATATCTTTATATCATTAAACAAATATAACACATCTTTACATAGTGAAAATAATATTCCACCACACTCTAGGGCTCACATCCAAAGTCACATCGCAAGAGCAGTTGTGAAGGCAAAGTATCCGCTTTAGCTGATAACTGGTAGCTCTGTGTAAGCTTAGTGTTCCTGCACATAGAAGTTTCCATATTGTTTTTGTAAATGGAGGAGGTGCATGTCATAGCATATGTGTGCAGAAGATAGCTTGGAGGGGGTCCCTTCTTTTCTTCCACCATGTGGTCCCAGATTTCAAACTCAGATCCTCAGCCTTGGTAGCAGATGCTGGACTATTTTACCGGACCCTATAGTCTGATTTCTTTTCAATTTGAAAAAGTAAATGACAGTTCTACCTTTTCTTTGGAAAGCAGACTATCATGGCAGCTTTGCACACGACTCTAGAACTACACCATTGTGCCTGAAGCCTAAATCTGATCTTGCTGACTTAACGAATTTGTGTGAGCTGTTCAAATCTTTAAAAATTTGTTTTTATTTTTATTTTATTTTATGTGTCTCAGTGTTTTGCCTGCACCATGTGTGCCTGGTGCCTGTGGAGGTTAGAAGAGGGTGTTGAATCCCCTGGCACTCGAAATAGGGACGGTTGTGAGCCTCCATGGAATAGCTAGGAATAGAACGTGGGTCCTCTTGAAGAGAAATAAATGCTTGTAACTGCAGAGCCATCTCTCCTGCCCTAGCTGTTCTACTTTTTGAATCATGAACCAAAGCCAAGATCACAGCCCTGTGAGACACTGGAGACCTCCCTTTGGGTCTAGCTCTGTAGCAGGTCACCTCCCTTCTCTCCCCTTATGTCAAAACAGCCTCCCTTTAGTTCTCTCAAGAAGATCTTCCTGCCCCCTGGCACCTAAGCCTGCTTCTCCTTTTGCCTGGAGTTTCTTCTCTTGCTGAAATGATGCCATTAGCTCTCTTGTCAGATGTCCCATCTGTAGGGAGGCCTTTGTTTTTTCCTCAAACCAGGGCAGGTCCTCAGTCCTTTGCATCCTTGAACTTGACCTTCCCAGCACCAGTATGCCTCGCAGTGATGGAGGTCCGCAATATGTCTTTCCTGTTGCACTCTGCGGGATTTTTAACTCA
>LOEQ01000304.1:1053851-1065966 GCA_001685075.1 Bramus lutescens | reverse complement strand
CCGTGTGGGAGCTGGGCGGGACGAAAAACAGGGCCCACTCCCCTCATTACTACAAGTTCTCAGATTTTTCCCGCCTGTGGACACCATCTGGAACTCTGATGCCCTGCCTCCCCAAGAAGCATCCTGACCTTTACCCTAGGATGTGAATGCTGTTTTGTTTGTTCCCCAACATTCTCCGAGCAGCACCAAGCTCCCCGCCACTCAGCCTGGGGGTAGAAGAAGTCAGGCACTCTCACTCTCCGAGCTGAAGGGTAATAGGGTGCCCCTAATGTAGACTCAGCAGGCTAAAACGGCAGCTGCTGGTCCTCTTACCCGGCGTGAATGCATTTTGCTTCAATCGCAGCAAGAAAGCAGCCACATGAATGATTACTCCACTTCAATCAGAGTCCAAATATCTAAGTCTGACCTGGGTCACTTAATCAGAAAGTGTCACTTGAAAACTCCTTCCTGTGCAGGTGACAAGCTGTCATGGTTCAGTCTCCTCCCAGGCGTCTTACCTTCAGCCTCTCCTTATGTGTTCACAGGATCCTTCCATTTTCACAGTGCTCACGGCCAAGTCTATCCGACCTGGAGTGGCCATTGCTGACTTTGTCATCTTCCCACCTCGGTGGGGGGTGGCAGATAAGACCTTCCGGCCTCCTTATTACCACAGTAAGTCTCTGTTTCACCAGAATACTGCTGGACACTAGAAACAGCAAAGTAATGAGGCACTGGGGACAATGGCCAGGTTGTCCTTGGAACCCCTGACGTGACTTGAGATTAGAACCCGGCCTCTCGGGCTACTATTAGGCTTTAAGAGGCTCCAGCCTCACAGTATCTGCAGGGGGATTCGTGGACTAAAGCTGGATCCTGTTTCTCAGGCTCGAAGGAGAGACAGAAAGGTTGGAAGCCTGTAAGTGAGACCGTACATTTCAAATCTTTATAAAGGGTGGGGGAGTAGTTTGTTTGGAGAAACTACTTAAATCTGATCCGAGAACAAGTAGAATATTCCTTATTTAATTATTTTGGCAAAACAAAGCAGACAGCAATCTAAACTGGGAGATAAACTAGTCTGGAGGATGGGGGTGTTGTTAATGAATGTTTTCTTTGACAATTTCATATGTGTATATAACGCATTCTGACTGCCCTCACCCCCACCCTTTCTCATCTCCCCCACCCCCTGTACACCCCCTCATCTCTATTGATCTCTATCCCACAGTCCATTCTGGTTTTTATATTTTGGGTTTTTCAAGACAGAGTTTCTCTGTGTAACAGCCCTGGCTGTCCTGGAACTGGCTCTTGTAGACCAGGCTGGCCTCAGAACTCACGAAGATCTGCCTGTCTCTTCCTCCTGAGTGCTGGGATTAAAGGCCTGCACCACCACTGCCTGCCCGGCCCACATTCCATTCTTTTTGTATAATTTGTGTCCGTCAGAGTTTGACCAAGACTTTCTCTATGATCTTGGGATTGAAACTATGCATTGGAGCCTGGGGGTAGACCAGTTGGTACAAAACTGAAGACAATGGCTGACCATCATGGAATCATGAAGTTGACTCCCTTTACTTGTACCCTCCATGAGTGGCCTATAGTTCAGCAGTAAGGGACCATTTCCCATTAGACCCCAGAATCCATGACTGACCATTGAGAGGGCCTCTCCCTGATCTATGACTGACCATTAAGCGTGCCTGCCACGTGCGGGCCTTACACAAATAACTGAAGCTCCTGTGAGTTCCTAACTACACTGGGTGTCCTGTATGTAGAGGATGGTGCTTGCTACTCTACCAGCTTTTATGTTACTTCATTTTGTCTTCCCACAACATCCCTTGAGCCTTAGAAGGAATAGTATAAACACTTGCTTTAGGCTTCAGCTCCCATTTTCCACATATTTTCAGCATCTTGAGCAGCCAATGAGACTCTGAATTCACCAGTGTCCACCACAGACAGAAGCTTCTTTGAGTGGAGTTGAGGGCAGTTTCTATCTGAGAAATAAGCATAGATATTTAGAAGGAAATTTGATGTTATGTCTATGTAGTTAAATATCAGTAGTAATTTTCCTTGCAGGGCCTATGACTTCCCAAGGGTTGGGTTTTGACCAGACTTCCAGAACCAAGCAAAAGATAATTCTGTGGCATAGGCCTCAAATCTAGAGAGTAGTTGGTTACCCCATGATAGTCATGCCACTACTGCATGTATAGGTACATTTCCCCAGCAGGTTGATGGTGCAGAGCTGGTAGAACTGGTAGAATTCACTAATGGGTAAGACCATTTGATAGCTTTTCTTCTCCCCCCCCCCAGTCACCAGCACAAAGAAGAAGGTGATTCAAACAAATTCAGTTTTATTTTATTTGTATTATTAAGACTAATGATTGTTGGCAAGTTTGTAAAGCCCTATTATAAGTTTTTTTTTTAAATACTAACTTTTGGGGGTTATAACAGCAGCAAGAGATAGATAATATCAATTATCTCCCTCTCTGTTTCCCTGAAGATGAGACCGACACAGGAAAGGAAGCCATTCTCCAGGCCTCAGAGTTAGTTGAGTGGCAGGGTCAGGATTAAATTGCAGATTGTCTGATGCCAAAGCAGATGCATGTGACTGCTAATTGATGCAGCTAGTGCTGTGGCCTGTGCATAATACACGTCTAGAAATATTTATTCAGTCAGTGAATACATTACCAAGAATGAATAAGTACACTGCAGCTGTGTTTACTGAGGTTGACATTTTTAATTGTGCAAATTAAACAGGTCAAGGTACAATTCTGCTTTCAGGAGGATTTTATTTATTTATTTATTTATTTTTTTTGAACATAGAATGCTGGAAAGGCTGTAACGAGCATTTTCAGCTGGAACAGTCTATAAAACAAATTATTTTCCATAGTTAACTATAGAACCTTCTGCGTCCATGAGTTCCTCTCTGTAACATCTCCCAGGTACCGGAGCTTCATGGTGGACAGATTCACTGAACAGGCAGTTTAAGCATTCGTGAGGGTGGGGGGAAGTAAGGCTGTCGTCAGATGACAGCCAGTGTGCCCCTTCGAGGTCACCATCAAGAGTACCCTTTCCCTTTCAAGTTTATTCTCAAGCTTCTCTCTTCCAGAGTTTAGTTCGTTAGCTTTAAAGTAGAAACTCAGAGGCTGCCCTTTGAACTAGGACGCCAGAGGCTTCTGACCCAGAGGTCTACAGACTTTCTGTTGTGAGCAGTGGTGGAGGGCTCGTCTCCCCTCCTAGGTAGAGGGACAAAAACTGCACTGCTGTGCTCGGGCTCCTGGTTCACTCCTTAATCTCCATCTGTACTGCAGAGCGCCTGAAACAGTGGTCCTTGCGAAACACCTTCTATGATGGTTTTAATGACTTGTCCCCAAATACCATCTCATAAAGATGTGGTGCCCTGAGTTGGTTTGGAAAAAAAACCACACAGAACCCGAAGTTAGAAATTAGTTTTATCAGAGATATGAAAATATCGCTGTAGTGGTACTCCAAATCTTTGTTACTTTGATGTGACTTTAAGGGGATACTGGAGAATTATTTCTGTAGAAATATTGCCTCTAGTCATTTTAATACACCTGAGTCAACTAGATCCAGCTTTAATCATGAAGGCAAGTTCTACCCTCCCACTGTCCTTTGAAACATCAAAAGCTGTATAGAATATCTTCACCCAACTCATTGCTAACTAAATTCACATTCAGATTAAAACCAAATTCTGTCCTGCTCTCTTCTTAAAATTAAACTGTGAAGGTGACCCTGGCGACATGTAGTGCAGCAAGGAATATGACTGCAGACTGAAGCTCTGTGCAGAACTGTTCTTAAATTACAGTGCCTTAGCTGGACAGTGGTGGCTCACACCTTTAATCCCAGCACTTGGGAGGCAGAGGCAGGAGGGCCTTTATGAGTTCAAGGCCAGCCTGGTCTACATCTCGATCAAGGTCCTGTCCGAGCAAAGCTACAGAGAAACCCTGTCTTGAAACTCTCCCCCCCCCCAAAAAAAAAAGAAAAGAAAATTCAGTTTTTTTAGGGCTTCCATTTGCTTCTCTTTCTTTATCTGCTTTTGGAGACGCATGTGGGGCTATGATCTGGGCCTCACTTTCTCCTCCGGGTTGCCACCTGTTTACTTTGTTGGGCCTGGAGCGGTGTGTTGTGTAGGTGGCGGGGGGCGGTGAGTGACTGCTCAGGTGATGGCAGAAGTATTGTGGCACCTGCTTGTATTTCACATGGAGAGAAGAAGGACATGGCCCTGGCCTGTCAAATGTTTGACTTTGCAAGGACTGTCACTTCAATGTCACGTGCTCTGCACCTTCCATCTTCCCACAGGACAACAGCGAGCAGCTTTGAGCAGGTTATTTCTTAATCCTCTGTGTAGCACAGTAGTTAGAATAGTATCTCTATATTTTGAATATGGATGGATGGGCAAGCAAGTGGAGTGGAAAGCAGACAGATGACTGGATTGGCAGAGGTGGAAAGGTATTTGCATTTACCCAGGTGTCAGATTTCTTTCATTCTTGCTCTTAGGTTTTTGTCATGTTGAGAAAGAGTTTTATTTCAACAAAAATAAAATACCAAAGGAAGCATGGTGGGCTTTGTCAAATTCCGTGTGACTCCTGAAGGCGATGTAAAAACTGCCCATTTAGTTATAAAAAATAACAAACACTGAGAGCTATTCAATAACAAGATAAGTTGCTCCATAGAGCCTTTCATTCATTGAAGGCATGCAAGCAGAGCCCAGGGAGTAATCCATAAAAAAATCATGTAGAAACGCCCTGTCTGGAGTAGAAAGGAGGATTATTTCCGAAGTTCAGATTTCGGGGTCCAAGAGAACAGAAGAATAACATTCTATCCTGTTCAGATTCGGTTATGTTATGATGAATCACTGTTTTACAGAAACCAACCATCTGCCTCATAGATTATCACTTGATAATGGACTGTGTGTCTGTAGCTGGTCCCCTATCATTACCTTCACACACACACACACACACACACACACACACACACACACCACTTGTTCTCTAGACTGAGAACCAGAAATGTGCTGAAACCATGTACTATTATGGAATTATTTGATGAATTTGCGATATGAGACCTGAAAACCTAGAAGAAATACTATTTTCATGGGTCTAGCCTTGAATAATAAAAACACCACTGCTTCAACTTTTCCAGGGAACTGCATGAGTGAATTCATGGGACTCATCAAAGGTCACTATGAGGCAAAGCAAGGTGGATTCCTGCCAGGGGGAGGCAGCCTGCACAGTGCCATGACCCCTCACGGTCCAGATGCAGACTGCTTTGAGAAGGCCAGCAAGGCCCAGTTGGCACCTGAGCGGATTGCTGATGGTACCATGGTAAGCAGCCTGATGCTTCAGGGGCCTGCCTCTAGGCTCTGAAACTTCTATAGAGGAAAGCAGCTCTTTTCTGTCTCTCCGAACTCACAGAGGTGGAGTGGGGGAGTTGCGTGTCTGTGCGTGCATGTTAGAAGTCCGCATACATACAGCCATGTGCACGCTAGACTTCTGGTGTGATAGCATAGGAGGAGTTTGACAGGGAGTCAGACCAGTTCAAATCCTAGCTCTTACTTCCTATGCAAGCTCGCCACGGTTCACTTTCCCATCTGTAGAATGGATATACTATCCAACTCAGAAGACATCTGCGAGTTATAATGCCCTGTGGAGCGTTCAGTAACTTTAAGTGCAAGGAAGCATAATTAATACTCTTTGAAGGGTCTTGCCATATCTAAATGCATCCCTGTCCCAGAGTATTCTATATGGGAAGTAATCCTGAGGACCACAGTAGCAGAGGAGGCAAATGTCACCTTCAGCCAGTTCTGAAAGCAAAGGAGGGTCAAGCAGTTTTTTGCCTCACTATAGTCAGGGCTGGTGACAGCAATTCTCAGTTGCTTTTTTCATTTTCTTTGTTCTCCTTTGGCATGGGGTGAAGCTGATGGGATTTAAAGCCTGCTTTGTATTCCTCTTGTGTCCAGCTGTAAACACCGAGGTGGAACACAATTGCAGTTGGCTGCGGTACTTGATTTTATTTTATTTTATTTATTTATTTTTTGAATTCTTGGAAACAGACTTACTGGACCACAAGAAATAATTTTATGCTAAACCATATGCAGACTTGCTACACATTTTAAAACAAATGCCTTCAATGCTACATGGTTTAAAACCCACAGCACAAACCTGCTTGACAAAAAGCCTGGCTTGTAAACTCCCCAGAATTAAATGTACACCTGTCCTGTGGGGTTTGCTTTGAGGCCAGAGTCCAAGGCCAGAGCTGCTTTTATAGAGGAAGGGACACAGAGTCCTTCCTATCTCCTTAGCCTAGGCTCTGTTACCCTTTTCATGAGCCTCCTGGGAGCATCTATAGGAACCTACAGCTCTGTAAGACAGTTCAATGATCTCAGGCGTACACAATCCACCCAAGTGTTGTTCGTCGATGACCCCAAAGCCGTGCTCCTCAGAGCAATGTTCCACAATAGTGAAGTACAGGGCTGTTTTTTTTTTTTTTTACATGCAGTAAGAATTTGAGTCCAAGGCCTGGATTGCTAGTGAGATGGAGCTGACCTGGGAAGGGGATTAGAATGATAAGGGGCTGGGTTTCTGGAGGTCCAGAATATCTGGAGGGCACCCTCCACAGGCCCTTTATGCATGTGTGCACCCTCACCCCCAGAGATATACGCATACACATAAATAGAAATTTACTGAGACCTAACTTTATGTCTCCCTTACCATTTCCCATCATATAATTCAGACTGTCATATCCTTATTTCAATGGGAAGTGGTTTATATGATCTGTCACAGCTCAGCCTAACAGCAAAACTCTCAAGAAGTCAGCAGAAGACCATAATAATAATGGCTGTAACATTTACCCTCAAGTGTTAATAGGGCTTTAAACCTTTGCATTCAAAGGTATAGAGGTCAGGCAAAGACACACATCTCCACTGACACAGACAAGGAGAAATTCATGTGTGTGGGACCCGAACATTAATGCAGGTGTTCTGAGCGGTGTTGGAAAAGAATAATATAATTTTCCTTTGGCCTGTCTAGAGGGTTTTTAATTTCTTAATGAAAGCAAAAATAATTGTAAGGTTTGGGCTGTTCACATTATTTTACGAAAGACGTTATAGATAGAAAAATCAACCACTGATAAAAAGCTGAAATGTCTAGTCTATATGGAATATTTTTCAGCTTCTTTCTACTGTGGCCAGAAACATCCAGAACACAGTGGGGTGTGCAGCAATCAGTCCCTTTATGGACCATCTTCATTTGCTCTCCTTTCTTCTTTTTCCTTTTTCTGAGCTGAACTCTTGGTCAGGCTCCTGAAGAAACAGGCTAAGACCTCAGTTCTGCCATTAGTTACCACCTTAGAGAAGCCACCTCTCAGCTCGGGGCTTTGCTCCTTCCTTTGTGAAATAAAAGTATGCCCTACATATCAGGACATCACCACGAGTGATGGTCCCTGAGAAGACCCCAGGATTCTCCCACATCTGTCCTTGGAAATAAAAACTTTGCCTCCAGACTGCTATGAGCAAGGCTAGTCCCACACTCAAGGCCGTGTGTGATGAAGATAGACATCTTCATCAGCTTATACATGGTAAACCAGATCCAGAACCCTGGGCTCGTGTTTCCCCTCCTCGTCATGGCAGTACGTGTGACCATAATTAGTCCAATATTTTGTCCACCCATACCTTCTCTACATATATAACCAAGCACACTTTATTATCCCCTTACCTCTTCTCCTCATCTTTATCTTATTTCCTACAGGCATTTATGTTTGAATCTTCCTTGAGCTTGGCAGTCACCAAGTGGGGACTCAAGACCTGCAACTGTCTGGATGAGAACTACTACAAGTGCTGGGAGCCTCTCAGGAGCCACTTCACCCCCATTTCCAGGAACCCCATAGGACCTAAGTGAGACCGAAGCCTGATCCTGTAATTGAGAATGGATTCCCATGGTTCCCTTGAGAATCTCATACCCTCTGGGAATACAGGGACTCATTTTTCACAGTCAAGGAACACAGCGTGTTTGTGGAAATACATTCAGAAATGTCTATGGCTTTCTGTTACTCAGTAAATATGTGTTTTGTTGATGTTGCAAATGATCATTTTCCGGTCTCGATATCCAGGACTGGTGGGCCAGAGAAGCCCATGTCTGGGGACTCGGGGTGGGAGCACTTCCCATGGGCTTTACTCTAAGATCACAAGTACAAGAATCTGTAGAGACTATGAACCAGGCATTCGTCTAAATTGTGTGGATACCCAGGACAGCAGGCATCTAATTCTGGTAGTCATGTACAATGAAATTAGACAAGAAGTTCAGCAGCCGCCAAGAAGAAGCGGTAATCCATTCACTTTAGGGGAATAGCTGTCTGTGGATAATGGGATCTGGGTTTCTCTGGTCTTTTCAGGAAAGGTCCTGTGTCCTAGGAAACTCATCGGCCTCCTTGAGTGGGGACAGTCTGTTATTCTTCTATTTATTCGTTTGTCAATCCATTTGGTAATCCTGTGTGAAATCCTTCTTACCAACCTTAGAGCAGGGTGCTATGGATGAATCATTGAAAGGGAAGAATCAGTCTTGGGAGAAAGAGCCAACAGAAACTGATACCCAAGGAGAAGATCACATTGAAAATGAGGCATGATTGTCTAGCAAGCTGAACACAACTTATAAAGCTTCCTCTGTAAGTCAGCATCCCTCCCAGGACGGGGCTGCCCAAGACTTTGGAAGTGGGTTGACTATGTTCTTCTGGGGTGCAAAGATATGCAAGTCAGAACAGAAATATGGAAAGTGATAGCTGCCCTGACTTTGATTTTACAGGGTTAGCACATCCGTTCTGCTTTGTTGCCATGGCAACAACTTAAATTTGCTGCTATCAAGTTTTCCTCTAATAATACGTGGTGAGAGTCATATGTTAAGACCTAGGGACTAGACTGCCAGATGAAATACAAGATGCGCAGTTAAATTTGAATTTCTGACAAACCATAAGTAATTTTAGTAATAACTATGTCCTATTCAGTTCTTGGACAGCCTTATACTAAAACATTATTTATGATTCATCTTATCTTCATAATTAACTGGGAAACCAATATTTCTCTTCACTAAATCTGGCATCCATACTAGAAATATCAAGGATATAGATATGATCCTGGCCTGTACAAAGGTTATATTCTAGTGAGGGAAATAGATAAAATAAACATACAAAACAATTACAAGCATGCCCAATAAAGACAAATAGATTGGAGTATAACAATGAATGAGATGGACTAAGAAAGCCTTCCTGTAGAAAGTTAGGTCCCTAATGAAGAAGGAACATTTAGCCATACCTAAAGAAGAGGAAGCAGGAAGTCATTGGGAATTGGGGTGGAATGAGAAGGAGAAACATGCCAACACCTTCTAGATTTAAGGAACTGAAAGAATTGGAAATGAGTTCATAAAAGGAAGAGAAGAAACAAAAAGCAACAGCCACCACCAAAAACCTGGCGTTGTCCTGAATTAATGAGAAACAGAGAAAGGACAATGTCTGTTTTTGAATGGACATGAAAGGACTTGTGGAAAGAGGAGCTGAGAGCAGGGTTGGGATGGCTTCTCATGTGTGGAAGTTGTCTTTTTGTGGTCTCAAGTAAACAAATGAATAAAAGGCACAGGTATCTTTAAAGGTAACTTGGTAGACTTTCCCAAAGTTCTTTAATATAACAGAATCATTATTAAAAATTAAACATCATTGCTGGGCAGTGGTGGCACATCGGAAATTAGGGTCGTGAGTCCTCCGTCTCCGTCGCGGATCTCTGAATTTGAGGTCAGCCTGATCTACAGTGAGAGTTCCAGAACAGCCAGGATTACACAGAGAAACCTTGTTTGGGGGGAGGGACAAAGGAAAGAAAGAAATAAAAATAATTAGAAATAAAAACAAAAACAAATTATTAGAAATAAAAATAATTAAGAAAATAAAAATTAAACATAGTTAAAAAGCAAAGCTACTTTCAAACATGTTTTCAAATGAACCACTGTAACTGAAGCTTGTGCCCCAATCCAAATCACCATCCAGGCCCACTGTCTGCTCTCAACTGCCAGTCCCCACCCCTCTTCCTGATGTCAGAACACATGAAAGTACTGGGGAATGATTGAGCCTGGATATAGCTCTCAGGCAAGAACAAGCAGGAATCTGTGAATAAAGATGGAAGCTCTCTTGCCCTGTACCTCTGAGGTTTGTATTCAGCTCTGGTTCTCTGTAACTCCTGAAAGGATCAAGCTCCACGTAGGGCAACTTTCTCGCTACTGCACCTGTTGTTTAGCCCCATCTCTTCCCTTTCACTCCCAATTCTTCCACTGAAGTAGTTTATCCACAAGTCTGGCCTTCCCTCCGTGCACTCATTCCAACCTTACCCTGCCCCATAGCAACTCAGCTCTGATCCATTTGTCACTGTTATCACCTGAGTGACCAGATGCATGCGTGACCTGGGTCTCCATGCACTCAGCACCCAGGACTTTGAACTTTATCTCTCCACTTAACAGCAGCGATCCACCAGCCTGAGACAAGATCTCACCAGGCCAGACTGTTCACACTAATTAACTTTTTTTTTTCAGTTTCCTTCTGTGTGTCTCAGATCAATTAGAAAAATTTGTGTCATTTCCTTAATTTTCCAAGATGCTCCTCAAAAAAATTTGCCATCTTTTTTGCTTGGAATGAAAAACTTCAAAGAACCCAAAGCACCCTGATTAAGTCTCTTCCAGTGACAGGAGGATTTCCTCCCAGACCTCCTTGGTATCTCTGTATATTTTGCCATTTAGAAGCAAGTGTAACAGCAGCCATGCTTCTCATTCCCTTTCTGAAAGACTTCCCACAGTCCAGGCCACTAGAAATGTCCCTAGACTAGTGACTCTCAACAGGGGCCATCCTGCTCCTTTTCCCCAAATATAACACATTCAGTTGAGAGGCATCTTTTGGTTGACACAACTGGAAAGAGAGATATAGACATCTGGTCCTCTGATAAGTACGCTGTAGTGCACAGCACAGTCGCACTCGACAAAGAACTCTCAGATGCTAGATGTGAATGAACAATGCTTTTCAGAGTCAAGTGTGCATTTGTGGGCTCGCAGCAACTTAAAGCTCCAGTGCCCAGGCTACACCTCAAACCAAGCAATTAGAAACACCAGGGATGGAACAAGGCTAAGGGCACTTCAGTTAAAACCAGCAATGCAGGTACTTCTGTTTCCAGGGTCAACAGAAGAAAGACTTGGGGAAAACCATAAGGCTCCATTTTCCAGTAAATGTAATGGACAGGAAGGCAGTGGCATAGGGTAAGGAGTTGCTCAGGAGTAAGGAACCCTCCTAGTACTGCTTAAGACAAGTATAAAAGTTCAGATCAGTACAATACTTAGGGACTTGAGGGATGACTTAATGGTTAAGAGAACTGACTGCTCTGCCAAAAGACCAAGAGTTTGGTTCCCAACACCTACGTGGGCAACCCACAGCAACCTGAAATAGTGGGATGTTACCTATCACAATATAAGCACCATACAACAAGTGTTATTACTTCTTGTGGGATTTGGGGAAATTGTTGCTCTTAATCTATTAGTTTTTACTACAATCATTAGGTAGTTACTAGTAACCATTGTACATGAATTTCATTTTTGGAAAGAATAGTCACTAAGAATATAGGTTCTGGCTGGGCAGTGGTGGTGAACGCCTTTAATCCCAGCACATGGGAGGCAGAGGCAGGCGGATCTCACTGAGTTTGAGGCCAGCCTGGTCTACAAGGAGAGTTCCAGGACACTCAGGACTGTACCCAGAGAAACCCTGTCTCAAAAAACAATATATGTGTTCTGAAATCCAGTTTGTGCTTTTATGGTCAAATGAGTTTGGACGTGTGACAGCCTTTCTAAGTTTTGCATTCTTCCTTAAAGGAAGAAGTGCTTTTTTTCCCCTGGGTCTTTGGAAGTTAAGTGGTGCTCTGAAGACATCCACACAGTGCACACTTTTTATTGTTACCCTTACGACTCAGAGAGAATTCAGCTCCTACCTCTGGGAGACTGTGGTGCCCTCTACCATAGGAGCTGCTGGAGTGACCAAGCAGAGGCCCTGTTGACTGGGGTTTCTGATCCTGCCTGGTTCCCACAGTCATTAAGTCCCAAAGAAATCACACAGAGGTCTA
>LOEQ01000304.1:968201-979545 GCA_001685075.1 Bramus lutescens | reverse complement strand
GGTACCTCTCGGTCTGAGAAGCACCATCCTAAACACATAATGGTACCAAAGGCTAGGTACCAGGTTTCTTACCATCCCGGAAGGACAGGGTTCTCCTTGGACAGTCACCAGCAGGCTCCACTTACAGATTTTCCTTCACTCTCAGAGCAGAAAACCGAAGGTGAGAAAAACACAACGAACTTTCTCATGGCGTCTAAACTCGGCACAACTGCATGTTCTTTCTTCGTTTATATTCTTCCTTGGGGAAATTGATAGTGGATAACTTGGTTTGCCTTTTTAGAAATAGGATACCATCGTGGATTCAACCTTGGTACATTCAGAGTTTTCTTTTAATTACCTTGCCTTCCATGATCAATAACTACATTTTCTCATGCTCTTTACCTTCTCCCATTTTGTTTTGCTTGGTTCGCATCTGGGCTGAGTTTTGCTAAGGCTCAGGCTTACCACTTTCCAAGCTCCTCGTTCTCTGTAAGAATCTGGTGCGCTGAACCCACCCATCCTCACAGAGCTCCAGCCTCCTCTCCGTCACAGCTGCTTGTACCAGGCTTGTTCTTTGAGCTCATGACACAGAGACTTACTATTAGTTTTGAATGTGTGGCCTAGCTTAGGCACATTTCTGGCTAGGTCTTTTAATGTAAATGAACCTGTTTCTCTTTATCTTATGTCTTGGGGCTTATTACTTTTCTTACTGGCTATTTTACTTCATTGCTTCTAGCTGGCATCTGCCTGGCTTCTTGCCCTGGACATGTCCCTCATTCTCTCATTCTTCCTTTTCCTCTTAAGCCTAGATTTCTCCTATTTATTCTCTCTGCCTTCCCATCCCTTCTCTGCTTAGCTATTGGTCATTCAACTCTTTATTGGACCAATCAGGTGCCTTAGGCAGGCAAGGTGAAACAAACGCAACACATTGTTACATTACTAAACATACATCCCTACATCATTAAAGAAGTGCAGCATAAACAAAAGTAACACACCTTTACACAGTTAAAGTAATATAAACAAATGTAACGTATCTTTGCCTAGTTAAAATAATAGTCCATGCCAGGCACTGGCATACACCTTTAATTCCAGCACTTGAGAGGCAGAGGCAGGTGGATCTCAGTGAGTCTGAGGCCAGCCTGGTTCTACAAAGCAAGTTCCAGGCCAGCCAGGATAATGCTCCACAACAGTTATGTGTGGCCTTTCTTGTACTTTCTGGTGAAATGATGGAAGAATGAACAAGGGGACCCTAGTATATGGATTTGTTTTTAGGCCCTGACCATGATGGATGTTCAGTGAAAGTTGGCTGGGCTCTAGTGGTCGTTTTGATTCAGAAATACCTCAACTGATTAAAAAAAATTAATTCAAGAAAGTAAAATTCCTGCTCTTTGGAATATTGTTCCAAGCTATGACATCACCACAGTGCAGCAGTAAATATGCATACAAGAGCTATCTCAGAGTCTTTCAGGAATATGCTTGAGTGGCACGGTTAGATTATATAGTAATTCTGTCTTTGATTCCTTTGAGGAAGCTCCTCACTGATTTCCACAATGGCTGCACCAGTTTGGAGTCTATTGGTCGTAGGTAGCAGGACCTCTTTTTATACGTCCTCCCCAGCGTTTGTTGTTTGCTTTTTCTGTGGTAGCCACTATGAGGTGAAGCATAATTTCAAAACAGTTTTAATTTTCAAATCCCTACTAACTAAAGATGTTTAAAACTTTTTATACCATTTACCAGCCATTAACCCCCTGTCAGATATATATTGGCAAAGATTTTTTCCCATCCTGTAATAGAGTCAGTCTCTCTCTCTCTCTTTCCTTTTTTACCGAGCAACTGAGAGGTGGCTCCCAGTGTGCCATCTTACTCTGAAAGTTCTACAGTTTCAATGCTTATGCTGCTGACCCAAACTATCTTGGGGTACGGCTTGAGGTTCATTCTCATGTTTAAGGACATCCAATCAGCCAGTTCTAGCTCCACCATTTGTTGGAAAGGTTGTTCTTTCTCCTTCAAACTGCATTTGTGCTTTTGAAAACTCCAGCTGACAGTATCTGTGTGTGCTATTTTTAGTGTCTATTTTGTTCTGCTCATATATGCACCTTTTTACTAAAACCAGTTTTGATTACTAAAGCTTTTTAGCACATCTTGAAGTCAGGTGATATCAATCTTCTAACATTGTTATTCTTTTATAGGTTATTTTGACTATTCTAATTTGTTTTCCTTTTAGAATAAATTTTGGAGTCACCTTCTGGCTAGCTACAAAAAAAAATTCTCTTTTGGCCAATTCTTAATTTGTTCTATTCGCTTTGGCTAGCCACAGTTCTTAAACTTTAACATACTCCGGAATTATAAAAATACATGTGCCTGGGCTCAACTGTGAATATTCTGACCCAACCGTTCTTGGAGTGATATCTCCATTTTAGAGACTGTGGCTAAAGTGAGCTAGTATGGGTGGTCACAGAACATGACTTCTTTGGAATGCTCCTGGGAGCAGAAACTATTATAAGCATTACACTGATGGTAGGGCATGACATTAGCCATGGTTATTCCTAAAAGCTGGCAAAAATACGTCTCACAATATAATAGCAAGTCAGAGCTGTCCTAACAGTGCAGCACACAAAACAGAAACCCACAGATGGCTAATTGCCCAGTGTAAACCATGAGGAAAATGGATGCAGATTTCCAGTTCCCATAGAAACCTTGTGGTAGTTTTCCTCGTGGATTAATTTTCTTATACTAAGGGCATTTATACTTAAACCCATTCTCAAAGAAAAGTTATTGGAGAGATTAACAAGGTAGAAGGGATGAGAAAAGGGGAGGGAGGGAGGGAAGGAGGGAGGGAGAGAGAGAAACATTAATCAAATGACTAAGTTCTCTAGAGAAAAATCAGATAAACAATAATAAATATTAACCTTGTTTTGTACTAAAATAGAGATTGACCAGCTTGCTTGAGGAATTAAACGTCCTTTTAATTTAATTTTCTGGGTAGTGAGAGATGGAGTTTAACTGAAGAAAAAAAAATTCCAGTACAAAAAAAAATCTTTCTAAACTAGGTTAGACTGGATTCTATTTGAATTTATTACTAAGTGTTTTCCACTTTATTTATTACCTACAGGTGGAAAACAACAACTTAGAAAAGAGGAAAGTGAGTTGAAAGGTCTCTTCCAGGTTCCAGGCCAAGAGGCCCTTGGAATAGTCTCAGCAAATGTGGAAAGTAACAAATTAATTTTTGTAGATTGCAAGTGGGCAGGTGATCCCCTTTTCAGGGGTTAATTGCTCTGCAAAGAGGTCAAGTATACTTAGAAAGGAAAGATGAGAGAGTAGCAGCATTGGGTCTGAGAAACCCACAGACATCAGCCACAGAATCTGCAGCCAGGGACCAGAGTATAGCAGTACTGAGTACCCATGGGGAAGACAGTGGGAGACACAGCCTAGCAAAAACCTGTCTTTGCCTTCAGTTGTATCTGCTTATCCCAGACAGGGACCCAACAACCGACCAAAGTAAGGATATGACTAAAGTCCAAATTGGTAAACCAAGGAATTTTCTTGGGGCTACTTAGAGCAGTATCATTGATGGGTTACTTATGGGAGAAGAAAGCTCGAAGACAGCTGCATCACCAAAGCCCACCCCAGCATGGTAACCTAAAGCACAATGTATAGCAGCAAGTAGCTCATTTGGGTTAAGAGTGTCTCTTTCAGGCAACTCGGGTAATTTGAGCTCCTCTCCAGACAGCACAAATAGTCTGAGCCTCTTCTAGGCAGTTCAGCTGGTCTCTGTCTTTTCTAGGCAGTTTGGTTGGTAGGAGAATCTTGCAGGAAGTTTGGCTGGTCCCCTGCCTCTTTCAGGTGGCTTAGCTGGTCTGAGAGTATCTCAGTCCTTAGTACCAATGTATAGGGAGGGAGGGGCCTAGTGAATCTGGTCAGTTTCAGGGACTTCCTGAATCTGTTTTGAGTACTTTACTTTTTGAGCTTAAAACCCTTCCCTGAGGAATAAAGTATTTCACCTTCCCATAGTTCCTCCTTTTGTTTCATCTCCCTTTTAATATCCTGGTTCTTAATGATCTTCCCTCAAAATTGGAAGGTCTGGGAGGAAACTCCTACATAACAGACGAGTACCTGGTTTCTCTACCTGCTCGTGTATGAGCTCACAAAAAGTCAACACGGTTCTCTATTTCCCAGTATCACTGTTAGGGTTTCTATTGCTGTGAAGAAACACCACAGCAACTCTTATAAGGAAAACATTTAATTGGGGTGGCAGTTCAGTCCATTGACATCACAACAGAGAGTATGCCAGCATGCAGGCAGACATGGTGCTGGAGAAGTAGGTGAGAGCTCTGCAGCTTACAGGCAACAGGAAATTGACTACACGCTACACTAAGGGAAGCTTGAACGAAGGAAACCTCTAAGCCTGCCCCCATAGTGACTCACTTCCTCTAACAAGGCCATACCTTCTAATAGTGTCACTCCCTATATGATTATGAGGGCCAGTTACATTCAAACTACCATAATCACCATCTGCAAAAATGGAGAAAATAGTATCTACCTCATTATTGTACAGTAAATCGGGTTAATGTTTAATTACTATATGCTCAGGCCTGTCCCTGGATGCTCATCACTACTTAAATGTTAGCCACTCTGTCTGAGGTTGGCATTTTAGAAGTGAGGAACAGTGCAGACCACAAGGTATGTTTCATTCATCTCTCCACAAGAAGGGGCCTCAAGAATGCATCAGCTATCAGGAACCACATCAACTTTCAAAGCCAGACCATGCCATTCCCAGCAGTCCGCGGCAGGCATGAAAAGGCCTGGCCATCCCTGAAGTAAGCTCCAAATATCTTCACTGGGTTGGCCAAGCCCTTGTTAGACCTCCATCATGGTCTGTAATTCCTCTGCCCAGCATTCTATCCCTCCATAACTTTATCTTTATCAATGTCAGAGTCAAATTAGTATCTGAAAACTTTTTCTGCCCTAGCCTATGTCCTCTCTCTTTTGACCTTGATTCCTGAAGTCTTTCCTACCACGTTCCCAGAGGGTCCAACTGATACTCAAGGCTCATTGGCACCCTTCCCTGAAGAGCCATGCCAAGGATTGACCCCCTGAGCCACCACCCCTGAGAGGAAGTGACTCTCTTGGAATCCCCTGAGACAGAGGGTTCTGAGCTGCTGGTCAGGGAACATCACAGGTGGAGGACAGCTGCACCACCTCCCTCGGCTCTTCCAGTTACAAGCTGTGCCTTTGGAAGCGCAGGGCGAGTGCTGACATGAAAAGGTAGCTCAGAAGATGCGGCTAGTATGGTTTGCTTCTCAACTTTTATTTCCAATACCAAAATAACAGATTCCTGACAAAGCAAATAGTCTCCTACATGATGGGAAAATCAGAGGGGGAATGCTTTGGAGGAGACAATGGGGTTTCACAGGAAGTCTGGAGGGGGGAATAGAAGGAGTCAGGAAGACTTCTAAATCCATAAATGGGAGTTAACCTAAGAGGCATAGAAGAATGATTCACATAGGGAAAAAGAGAAGTCCAATTCTTCTGAGAAAATGACAGAGAGCTGGGTTGACAGTAATTTGCAAGTCTCTCCTGTTCGTACATGGGTGAACAATATATAACGCAGCCTAGCTGAAGTGCTTTATTTTTTTTTAAACAAGTAGATTGTTCCAGGTTGAGTGTTCTAGGAAACAGGACCCAAGACAGAGATTTGCATGCAGTAAATTCATTAGGCAATAGTAGCCTTGGGATGGAGATCCATGGAGGGGCAGGGAAGAGGCAGGTTTGAGCAGAGACGGAAATAGTGCTTGCAGACAGCCGAGGCGTTCACTCTGCTGAGCTCTCCTGAATTAGGCCAAGAGACCACTTAGCCTAAACTCTCCTGTCCATTAATGAATGAGGACTACCCTGTAAGATCTTAGCTTTGGGAGCTGAGGGCACTCTCTTCATCTGTGACCATCTCCAAAGGGACTTGCAGGTAGAAGCCAGCCTCAGTGGTGCCCAAGGTCGCTGGAGGAACAGTTTTTAAAAAGTGGCTTAAGAGGAATAGGTTATTCACTGTAGCATTGGCCATACAGAGAAATATGATTTCTTATGAAACTAGAAAAAAAAAGAGGAATTGTTTCATCAATTCACTGGTGCGTGTCTTTCTACATTAGACAGATCTGATGAAAAATAGGCATAGGGTACCACCATGTGTCAAAACTGAACTATGGGATCCAGGTACTCAGCTTGTGGGGAGACTTAGAGCAAGAGCGAGGAAGTACTGGTGTTTTCAGGAGTATGCTAAGAATGCCAGGCTAAATAGAGGCGCTGGAAGACACCTTTGTAAAAGCTCAGGATAAAAACGTCACAGAGGAAATGTGTGATATTGATGGGTTACTTCAACTCTTTAGACGTCTGCTCTAAATCTCTACAACAGTCTTAGAATTTAATATATTCTGGACTTGATGAGTCTGTATCTCCAAAGGTACAAGGGAAAATGATGAGAGCCATCAAGATGGCTCGGAGGGGTAGCCTGAGTGAGTACAGCCCCCTAAGAGCAGCAGATGGAGAGAATGGAGCCCACAAATTGTTCTCTACCTTCATATGTGCTGCATTTGTGACCACTCATACGCATGCCATGCACACATACACGCATGTGCACACTCACGCGTGTGCGCACACACACAATTTTTTAATTAAAAAAATAATTATAGAAAACTTTACTCTACACCCAGGTTTAGTCAGAAGGACTTGTTGGCCATATTTATACAAAAGGAATTTTCGCTTCCTCAACTATGTGGAATCTAATGCAGTCCTTGCCTTCCTGCAGATGAGAGCAACTGTACCATACAGTTTCTGTAACAAGAAAAGAGAGATTTTAAACACAATAAGGCATCTCCATGAGGCCCTCAGGGAACAAATTCACTGAAATACAAATGTGACCCAAAGGCCAGAGACAATAAAAATAAATTCATTTTTAATTGTGAAACTGCATATTTAAGCATGGTACATAACAGTCTATGCAGAAGCCAAACTGTTGCTCTGTGGTGATGTTTTCTGATAAAATGACACACGCATAAAAATGAGGGAGAGGACACAGCCCTGGGTGAAGAAGCCGGTGGGGCAAACCCTCTAAGAAAGTGACAGAATGCAGAAATCAAACCACGAGCTGAAAGAGGAGGACCCCAGAAAGAGCTCTCAAAGCACACGCATGGCTTGAGGCAAGAGCATGACTGGAAGGCTAAGCCGCGGCTTGGAGAAGATCCTGTAAGCAAACGCGGCTGAGCCATTCAATTGTCTGTTTCTTCCCTAGCAAGGAACATGATCCCCAGACTGAGCAGAGTAACCCGGACAGCACGGGGAATAAATTGAAGAGAGTGTAGAGTACAGGCGAAGTCTGTGCACAGGCCCTGCAGACAGGATGAAAGATTACAGGCCTCAGAGCCACTGCCTCTCTCAGAGAAACTGAAACCGGGGTGGGTGCCAGGAATCTGAGCCAGGCAAGAACACAGATTGCTTTTAGAAAATGGTTTTGGAATCTACAGCATGAACGCAGCGTCACTTTCTGCAATGTCCTGGAAGGCGTTTTGTGCACACGTTTGGAAGCTGACCACCAAGTGACACTACCCGCGCTTCATTTTCTAGTAAAGCCAGCACATAGATGGAATGTGGAAACACCAGAGGCAGCAAATCTTTCATCTTTATCAGCTCAGTGTTTTACAGAGATGCTTGTGATGTTCATTTGAACAAGACAGAGAGACGTTGCTCCGTTGGCTAACCTCTGCTGCTGGAGACTACTTTATTGAACCCTTCAATAGTAGATCCACGTCCATCATAGAACAATGTCCCCAAGGCTGGTGACAGCTCTGGACAAATACCTGTCTTCTTCAAGACCTTTCTAGAAGCGAATGTGGAGAACTACAAAAAGCACAGTAGGAGGGCTGGAAAACCAATTCAGAGTGTCGAAGCGCTTGCTGCCCTTCCGGGGAACCCAGGCTGCATCCCCAGCACCCATACGATGGCTCACAAATCTGTAGCTCCAGTTCCAGGGCATTGGATGACATCTTCTGACTGCGAAAGTCTTCATCACCCATGCGGGTTACATGCATTTATATCCCCAGGCACACTCAGACGCTCATTTAAAAAGAGTACAGTGGCGATAATATAACCAAAAGAACGAGCTGTTCTCTTGACTAGGAAATATATGAGGCTCAGCTTCATTAGTAACTCAGTAATTCAAATTAGAAATTGCTACCAGGACTAATCAATATTCCTGAGAGTACGGGGAAATGCTGACTTCGTTCACATTACTATGGCCTTTTGGAAGACAGTTTCATTAATAGAACGGTCATTCCGTTTCCAGAGGTCTGGCCTAGAGAAATGCCTCTCATGTATCCAAAGATTCATGCACAGGGTTTTTTATTACAACACTGTGTTAGTAATAAAGATTTAAAAAAAAAAAGAAAACTTTTCTTCCATCAACAGAAAGTCAAATCAATTACAGGTTCTTTAATTTCACTGGAACCACATCCTTAGGAACCTATTGTAAGTAGAAGACACCATGTCATGTCACAAATACACATTATGGTTAGCAACATAGTGCACTATGTTGTGTGTGGCCTGCCTGTCTTCCTGATTGCTGGCTGACCAGGAGCCGAAGCTCGTCTGGCATCAGGAGACCGTATTGTCTATACTGACTGCTGCTGAGGCAAAAGTTAAACCTCAAAGTGTGGTGCTGCGCTTTAAATATCAAGCCCCCCATAAGCTTATGGGTCCCCTTCTTGTGGCTCTATTGGGCAATTCTAAGTTATAGACTCTTTAGGAGGTAGGGCCTAGATGGAGGAAGTAGAGATGTATAGCCCAGCTCCCGAATCCTGTCCTCACTCTATTTCATGGTCTGTTAAAATGTGAGGAAGCAGCCCCACATCCACAGCCATCCCCACTGCCATGCCTTCCCTGCCATAAGGTGAGCCAAACAGTGAGCCGAAGTAAATCCTTCCACCCTTCCATTACTTCTTGCAGGGATTTTGGTCATAGTAATCAGAAAAGTAACTAATGCCTGTAATCTTACTGAACGCATAGTATCTTCACACTATCTTCCATCAGGGAACTATAAACTGAGCCTCTTTAGTCTGCAAGTCCTTATGTGTATCCTTTGAAGCAGAACACTGCATCAGATAAGGAGATGAACAATACAGGTAAATCCTCACAGGGGAAGAGCTCTGAAATATGTTCTGTTTGGGAAAAGGCAAAGTTCAGAATGCGTGCAAGAGCCCACAAAGCTTCCCAAGTAAAGAAGTGCAGGAGAAACGCACTCCAGCTTAAGCCAAAGGCTTTGAGACTAAATCTACCACTTAGAGACAATGTGTCATTGCCCACAGCACTAATGACCTTAACATATGCTTACAAAATTAGAAATGAACAAGAGTCCTTTAAATATGTTTGTTTAGTTTCAAGAGAGCGAGTGCATGTCGGCACCAATCTGAAGACATGCCCTTTCCCTGGATCTTCACTTGCTTAAGTCAGCTCACTGCCTTGAACATTGCTGGTCTCACCTGTAAGAAAGGGAGCAACCCCTGCCCAGAGACTTCATTCAGTCGTTTATCTGTGTGTGTGTACATGTTCACGTGGGGGTTGTGCATACATGTGCACGTGCAGGTTGGAGGTAGATGTCAGGTGTCTTTATCGTCACTCTCCACTTTATTATTTTGAGACTTTCACTGAACTGGAGTCACTGGCTGGAAAATGGCTGGCCAGGGATCCTCCCATGTCTGCCTATTCAGCAGGGGGAGCCTGGTGCACACCACTACACATGCCTGGCTTTCTGTGTGTTCTAACTATAGGAACTCACATCCGCAAGCTTGCATAGCCTGCCCTTTCCTGACTGATCTTCCCAGCTCCATGCTCTGAGACAGACAGCAACATCTCACCAACTTCACAGGACTCTAAACTTCTCTATGAGTAAGACCTATTCAGGTTGAAGCTTTTGACAATCGTATTTGAAACAGCTAACAGCTGAATAATAGAACCAGGGCCCAAATTATCTTAATAAATTAGAATTATGGGCCTCAAATGGACAGAATAACTGAATGGGGGGGTTATTTGCAGGTTCAAAAAGTGAATTTTGTTTTAAGTACAGGTTGTCAAAGAACCAAGGGTTAGATCATTACAGTGAAAGCTTTAGAAATCGCTTATGACGTGGGTGCTGCAAATGGAGACCAGTTTCAAACTGTATTGGGATAAGGCTTGGGAGGAGAAATATGAGCACAGTTGTCAAGTGGGTCATCTACAAGGTTCACTGCTTCAAGCCTCGCAGCCAGTGAGAACTGCTGGGGTATGCACCATGCAGGAGCACATACAGTGTCTGTCCTTAAACATCTGTCCATCAAGTGCTATGCAGCTTAGCATTAAATGGGGTTTAACCAATTTTCATCATCATCTCCATTTAGATTGCAAGCCACTTGAGAGCAGCCCCCACATGCTACATTTCGGAGAGGAGCATAGGCAAATTAAAGGCATTTGGTAAACATTAAAAACACTGTGATTTTTAGCCAGGTGGTGGTGCCACATGCCTTTAATCCCAGCATTTGGGAGGCAGAGACAGACAAATTCTGTGAGTTTGAGACCAGCTGTCTACAAAGTGAGTTCCAGGGCAGGCAAAGTTACACAGAGAAACCCTGGCCCCCTAAAATGTCATTTAAAAAAAGTGATTTTAAGACTGAAAATAATGCCTTCCTAAGCTCATCATTGTGAAGCTTAGTGATTTGATTACTCAACTTCAATGCCAGAAAGACAAGGAGGGGTGCACTGAACCTCTAATGCCAATTGATTTCATTTACTATTACTTCATGAATTTTTGAGGCGGGGCAGGGCTTGGTATGGAGATCAGAAGGCAACAGAAGTTTCCATTGATTCATTGCTGGTCATCTTAGTAACAGTATCACGGGTGGAGCATTTTATGTTACATGGGCAGGGGCAGCTAAGACGTCTGCTAGAACGTAAGGGGAAATTATCCATCAATCAACAGAACCAGAGGAAGCAGCTATTAAGCAAGAAGTCAGAGTCTTATGAAGATTCAGGTACATACCGTTTTCCTCTGCTTCAAAACACACACACACACACACACACACACACACACACTCGAAGCACTAATGTTGGCACTCTGTGCCAAATGGAGGCAATATGTCTATTCATTTATGTGGACAGACAGGATAAATAGCTACCATTTTCTGTTGCGTCTGTGAATCTATCTTCTTCAACATCTGTGATTTGCCTCAGAACAAGCCAGCACCCTTTAAATATATATGTTCTTGTCTCCCTTGGTCTGAAATGACCCTCCATCTCAGGCTGATGTAGGAGGGTCATCTGTCTATGTGTTACTTTCATTGGTTAATAA
>LOEQ01000304.1:898894-922911 GCA_001685075.1 Bramus lutescens | reverse complement strand
TTGTAACATATATATATATATATACATATATATATACAAAGGACAGGTTTACTGAGGAGATCACTCATTCCAGTAGGGGATCCATACTTGAGCTGTGAGCTGGGAATGTGTCTCTTGAGGAGAAACAGTAACAGTTCTACAGACAGATGCACTCTGCTTAGCTGTAGGTGTGCCATGCTAGCTGACTGTCAGGGCTTTGTCCCTTGGAAGCCACACTGCCTAATGTCATTTACACTTCCCCACCTGCATGTAGTTAAAACCCTTAGGGCTGTGTCTGCAAGGACGGGAAGGGTTGGGAACACCTCTGCCTTCTTGAACCGTCCTTGAGCCTTCCGTGTAACCCACACCCTCCAGCTGCAGCTCCCAAGCACCAAAAAGGTCTCCTACTTATCCTGTTGCAAATAAATTACTTGCTGTGATTCTGAAGGCACTGTTGGAAACAGAGCAGGGGCACCACTGGATAGCCAAAACAGATGGGCAAGCACCTGGCAGATGGAGACACCGCTGCTGCCAGTGTCTCTAGAAGGTGAACCCGTTACAGTTCCTGTCAAAGAGAGTAGGGTGGCAGGAAGCTCGTGTGAACAAGCTGAAAGAGCTGTCCTAGGAAGAGGCTTGGTACTATGGTTCAGGTGACTATAAGGACTCCAGAGGTATATCCCAAAGAAGTGGTCAGCTGGATAACAACTCAGGTCTTGGCAAGAGGAAAAAGTGAAAGATGAGCTATAAATACCCAGGGCCACACTGATAAATTGGAAACATGATGGTTTCTTTCTTTCCTTTTTTTCCCTCTTTCCAAACAGCTGAACATCCAGGGGAATATTTTGAACAGACCCTTATTTTCTTGGCTCCATAACACCAGATATCCTGCTCTTAGAAAAAAAAAATATGTTCATTTTGTAAGTGAGGTGGTGAGCGACCTTAGAAGTTAAATGCTGACGTCTTCCCAGTCCAATTCCAAACCCCATGACTCTGGCAATGGTAGTTTCTCGCAGAGTGAGTCATGAGTGGCACCGGGCTTCCCTTCACTGTTTCCATCAGACAAAGCACTGTCTGATTCAGAACAAGCTGCCCTGCACACATGCAAAGAGCAGAATACAGGATGATGTACAAGGCTTGGTCTCTGCCCTCTGATTCCTTAAGGTCCACTGGTGGTCCAGGAGCCTTAAATGCTAGCAGATAAAATGTCGATTAGAATAACATAATTAGCAAGTGAATTTGAGGACATCCTGGTCAACACAGAGAGTTCTAGGCCAGCCAGACCTGCATGGTAAGAACTTGCCTCAAAAAGAGAGGAAGAGAGAGCATGGGTGGGAGGAGGATCTGAGAGGTCCTTCCATAATTTTTTTTTGAAAATTCCCATCTTAAAAAAGATATATTTATTTTATATGTATGAGTGTTCTGCCTGCCTTTATGTCTGTGCACCCCCTGTGTACCTGGTGCCCTTGGAGATCAGAAAAGGGCATCAGATCCCCTGGTACTGGAGTTAGAGATGGTTGTGATCTGCCACGTAGGTTCTGGGAATCAAACCTGGGTCCTCTTCAAGAACAAGTGCTCTTAACCACTGAGCCATCTCCCCTGGCCATGAAAATTCCTCTACATTAGTAAAATAGGCACATCTATAATGTGTAACTTGATACTCTTCTTTCCCAGACCTTCCCGGGTAGCCACTCCCCAGTGAAGACAGAGGGCATTGGTGAAGAAAGGCTGTAAGCTCAGGGTAGAAAAGCTACACAGTAGAAACTGTGTGTGCAAGGCGTTGGCCTAGCGCACACTTCATCGTTCCTTGTCCATCAGTGGTTTCCTTTTAATCAGTCTCTTGATGTCTAGCAACATTTGGCAAATTTTTAGTCCACATTTAAGCAATAATGAGTGTTTACGAATCAGTGCAAAGGTTAATTAATTCTCTCAGGAGTCTTGCAACTCAGATGTTATGTAAGTATTTGCATGAATGTGTAGTTGATTATTCTATTCAAGACGAGTCTTCATAAGATGTCAATCGTGTTATTTAGAACAGCTGTAAACTTAGAACTGCCATGACAACTGGTAGGAGAAGGGAGGGCACAGGCATAGGTGCCTCTCTGAGCTGTGCTCAAAACCTTACCTGTAAGTGGTGGGGTTGAAAGTAATTTTATGTTATGTGCATGTGATCTGTGTGTACCGGTCCGTATTGACATGTGTGTGGACACTTAATGGGGTGTCATGCATATGTATGTGTGTGTGGAGACCCAAGGTTGATGCCTGTTGTCCTCCTCCATTGCACTCTATGAGCTGAGCCAGGGTCTTTCAATTAAACCCAGAGCCTAGAGCTAGGACTAGATAGGACTTGCTCTAGGGATTCTGTATCTGTCTTCAAAGTGCTGGGCTTGTAGGCAGGCCGCCATGTCTATCCAGCATTTGTGTGGGTTCTGGGCATCTGAATTCTGTTGCTCATGTTTGCAGGGCCAGTGCTTTTCTGCTGAGCCACCTCCCCAGCACAGCATTAGGAGGATAAATTCTTCCTGGAAAAGGAAATGGTCACAGGAATCCTCATGACGTCAAGGCCCTAGATGAAATACTGAAAGAGGAGGATGAACAGGGCTTGCTTTAAGAGAATATGTTGAATGACGCTCTATAACTCCCAGGGAATTGATCAACTCAGTAATACATGATGATTTTATTGAACACTATAGGCAGTGAAAATAAGTACCCCAATACTGGAATAAATGGCTTGCCGAGATGGCATGGACAAAGCCTTCATGCAGTCCTTACTCACCCCTATCCATGACAGACATTACTAATCAATCATACAATCCTTTCCTGCTGAATTCAGAGGAGGTTTGAAAATCTTATTCAACAGTATTCCATATAGCCACTAGCAATCAGTCAGAGTGTGAGGTGAAAGCTGTTTGTCATTCCTGCTGGAATACGCAGTCCAGTCTAGCAAGCACTGACAGATTTGAACCAAAACTAGGGTAATAGGAAGGGTGAGTTCAGAATGGTGTGACTGACTGAGAGAACAAGAGGTGGTGGACCTGAGGTGGGAAATATCAAGAGAAGCCGCTTACCGGTTTCTGGCCCAAGCATCTATGTTGTTTGAGTTACTGTAAACACCTTAAAATAAGCCAAGCCCGTCATGTTGGCCATCAGCAAAGACTGGCAATGGGAGTTTTCTTGGCTGCCCTGGTGAAATACAAGCTTGCTCTGCTTCAGACTGTAGGAGAGGCTGCTGTCACGGATAGCAGCTTCTGCATTAGCCAAGTCTGGCAATAACTTGCTGATAGAATGTTCTCTGGGTGGTTATAATGCAAAAATATAGCCTTTAAATTTGCATTTTCTGCTGTGGTTGAAAGATTTCCATGTAATCTCTTCATGGACTTTTTATGTCCTCATTTGGAAGTAATCACTATTTCGCTATTTTCAGGAATAAGCCGGAATTTATGCTGCCTGATATGTCCTGTGTCCTGAATAATCAAGGCACTATTTGTGACCACTCAGGCCATTGCCAAATGAATCACGTAATATAAGCCAAAAGCTATGTTGGGTCGCAGGCACATGCATGTGCGCATAGTGTGTGTGTGTGTGTGTGTGTGTGTGTGTGTGTGTGTCTGTCTGTCTGTCTGTCTGTCTGTTTCTGGGTAGTGGGATATTTGAATCCATGTTAGGGAAAGTGACTCTTTTCTCCATTGTTATTTTTGAAATTAAAATCCTATGTCTAAGGAAAAAATTGCCTTTCCCCAGTCTTTTCTGCATCATTCAGTGATACTTAATAAATATGACTTATTAATTTGCAGAAGCCTCGGGCCATTGCTGGGGTGTGATATCAGTCACACGTCTTTCCATTAGCAGCAATGTGAGACTCATAGGACTGTACAGGTCTTTTCCTGGAGGCACTGCCTCCACCGCAAAAGATGTGCAGCCCCAATGGGTCTGGCTGTCAGGGATCCCTGGAACGAGTAGCCAGCCCTTCCTGACCTCTTGCCTCTGGTTTAGACAGTTCTGAAATGCAGCAGTGAGATGTGTTGCCCCTTCCTATCCATAATTCCAGAGGCTGCCCCAGGCAGTCGGTATCATTTCTGCCTCCCAAGCTTGTTTTCTACATCAGCATGTCAGCTGAGGCTGCATTTTATAGAGAGCTTTATCTGAGATGCTGTCTGTTCTTGCCTGGTGTTTTCCCATTTTCTTGTAATTCAGAGGGTCCTCAAGTTCCCTCCTTCATTGTCTCTTGTTCTCAAACTAGGTATCTCCAAGTCTGTTTTGCCTGTTTTGTTTATCTGTTTTTAGTTATGCTAAAGCATTGACTCCTGGGCCTAACCCAACCTAGCCAAAATCTCTGCCACTGAGTTTGTCCCCCAGCCCATGTGGCAGAATCTTGCTGTGCACCTCAGACTGGCCTCGCCGCCTCTGTAATGCTCCTGCCTCTGCCTCCCAAATGCTGAGGTGACAGCCTTGCCACCATGTCTGGCCTTCAAGCCTGTTCTTTAAATAGACTATTGCAGAGCGCTTTTGCTATTAAGTGACAGTGTAGAGTAATAAAATAGTTCGTGTCTTGGGAAGTGTTCCCTGACAGTGAGGAACACAGCACTGGTTCTCTGAGGAAACCCGGAGTCCTGCTATGAAAGCGTGGCTCCATCCGAATCCAGCCTGACTTCCCCTTCATGCCCTCACAGCTACCCAATCCCAGGCCAGGGCTCCTCGCCGCCGTCTTCTCGCGCTTCCATCCTTTTCTATCTAACCTTTTCCTTCTCATCTTCCTCCTGCTTCCCTTCATCCCAAAAGGCCTGGTCCGTGTTAGGAGCTGACAAAATCCCTACAGACTTCCTGCTTGTCTTCACACAGTTTAAACCGGCAAGGCAAACCCATTCACGCTGCTTTTATCACTTGTCCGATACAGTTTGTTTTCTCAAGGTCTACAAGAAAGAAGGGAGTCAAAGGTTTCACACTTGTGCCCCCTGTGGGGTACTAAGCTAGTGCTGGTGAAGCAGTCTAGTGGAAGAAGTAGGCAGGGACGGTCACACACGGCCTCAGAATGGTCCAGTGTGAGAAACAGTGAGACCGGGCTGAGAAGAATCTCCCCGCGGTGAGCTTGGAAAAGGGCAGAAAGTGAAGGAACTTCTATTTAATTCTCACACACTGATAAGTAGCTATTCAAATCCTCATTTTACCCGTGAGGAAACTACTCAGTTACCCCACGTCAGCTAGGGGCAGGATGTAAACCCAGGGCTTGAAGTCTCTGCTACTGTCTTGTTTCCGGAAGTCAGAATCTGAAAACACCAGGACTTTGCTGGTAGCGTGGATTCTGTACAGACCAGTCACTCCTCCTTCGGGGTNGGATGGCTTTGGTACCTGAGTTGATGCTGCTGCCTCTCCCGCTCCAACCACGTGAATGTGGTCATGATCTGCCCTTGAGTCCAGCCCCAGCTGCTTCTCGGACGCATGCTGAACTGCAGTTATTGTTTGGGAACATTGGCGGCTAATGACCAGTGACTCAAGATATTTTAAGGCAGTTTCTGTGTCCTTGAGGTGTATTCATAATTGTTCCATGCCACACGAGGCCAACTGAAATGGCTCTGACCTCCAATCTAGTTGCGAAGTATGATTGTCTGTTGCGCAGATACACCTGGTTAGGGGCCAATGGAGCCAGTTCCATCCAGCACGGTACTCACCGAGCCATGACTCCTGGTACAGGTCCCCTCTGCCACCCAGCATAAAGCCTCCTAAAGCCAACATTACCTCAGAGTCATGAACTTATTGGACGGCGGTGGCCAATTCTACATCTGTACCAGTTTTAATCAACTGTTTTCATCAGAGGCTTGAGGCCCCCATCAAAAGCTCATTCTTCATAAGGACAAGCTAAAACAACACAACTGGAAAGAACTTTAAAATACGGCCCTTCGCCCCTACAGTGTGCCTCTTTTGGCTGTTGCTCACTTTAGTTTCCATGGGGGAACTAGGAGTTTTCAGGAAGGAAGAGACGCATCACCAGCTCCCCTCTGATGGATGGATTACCAGAACCTCCCTCAGCCTATAGCTGGATTCCAGCCCCTGAAGGAAATGTCTTAGATAGAGTGAGCCTCCAGCCTGGAACCTGTCAGGTTGTGTCATATGTTTGCATTAGCTGAACAAAGAGCTACAGGCTTTCTGGCCTGACTCCCCTCCTCCCTCATTCGCCCCTCCACTGGGAGAGGCCAGCTAAAGTCTAGACAGCGGCTGCTTGGCACTGAGCCTTCCCAGCAGCCCGACTGCCTCAGCGGTGCTCGTACTGATTCCTCTCCTTGCTCATTTCCTGCCTTCCTCAAAATCAGCCCTGAGTTGTCTTGGGGGATTGGCAGGTACCCACACATGTAGGAAGCCAGTGAGTGGATTATGAACCTGCCCAGGATTCAGCTGCCTTGTAAGGTTCTGAAGTGAGAAGTACTGGCTGACGATGTGGCTGAGAAGTGCCCTTGGTGGAAGCTAGCTCCAGGAAGTCTCCCCAGAGGAGGCTGGAGTGAATAATTAATTCAATGGCACCCCAAGGGGCAACTGAGACAAACATTTACCCCATCCCCCAAAAGGAGTGAGAGTGAACTGCAGTTTACAGTCCACCCACTTTGGGTTGTCAAACTACTCTATTTAGAGGAAGTAGGGTATTTGATTAGTTCTTACCTCAATTTTCCATCTTGGGGACCATTGGAAAGTGGTTGGCTAAGGAGTAAGAACACAGAGTGAAGGGAAGCAGGATGCCCCCCTGGGTCCTGCTCTTACATACTGAGTGCAGTTAGAGGTCCAGGGTGTGGTTGGTGTCTGAAGAGTCTGCGTGCCCCAGAAGCCTGAATCCTGATTACTCCACAAATAAAAGTCATTTGGTTTTCTACTTCAAGTATCAACTGCGTATGAACACCAAGAAAGAAATGAGAGATGCCAAATCCCCTTGAAATCGAGAGAAAGATCTTAAAAAAAAAAAAAGTACAGAACAATCCAAAATCCAAAGAGTGCAATTTGAGATTTTGGTTTGTTTGGTTTGGCTGGTTTTTTGAGACAGGGTTTTTCTGTGTAGTCTTGTAGACCAGGCTGGCCTCGAATTCACAAGAGTTCTGCCTGCTTCTGCTTCCTGAGTGCTGGGATTAAAGGTGTGAGCCATCACTGCTCAGCATGAGATTTCTTGACACAAACAATTTTCTTCTGATTTTTTTTCAAACCTTCACACTTTCCTTCAAAGAATGGAGCAGTGTTGCAAATGGCTTACAAAATGGCTGTAGAAAAGTTGCTTGGAATTCTTCTTGTCTCCCACCATGTTGCCTGGCCCATGACCAAGATCCAAGAGTTCTTGGACAGGTGCTGGATGTCCTGCCTTGGTCCCCTGGCCTTGATCTATGAATCAGTGTTGAGTGCTTGTGGCTGTTTCAGGCACTGGTCTTTTTGTCTCTGAGATATGCACTGAAATCAAGAGACTTGTTGGAATGGCCTTAGTTAGGAAGCCAAGGCCAACATGAATGCTTCAGTCCCACTGATGTTGGTTCCCTGTCCTGGCTCCTGTTTCCAAGCCCTAGTAGATGGCCAGGTGCTCAATTGCCCCAATGTCAGGTTCTGAATAGGGGCTATTCATGCACTGTATGTGTCCTCCCTGATAAGGGTTCTTGTACAGGTTAGAACGTGTATGGATTTGCACATGCAACTGTCATATGCACACCCATGCATACTGACTTAAATTTCACCCCTGGGGGAACACAGTTATCTGCCAGTATCTCATAGTAAGACTTAACCTCAACAACAAATTCCTATGGGAACTAATGGAGAGGGGCAAGTGTGTATTGGAATTCCCTTTGCTTAGCTCCCGTTTCACTGTGTGACTTCTGTTATATCGCCATGTCGTCACTCTAAGCCTAGGTACAGTCCTTACTTTTGTGACTATGAAACTTGACCGCTAGTGAACCCATATGTCATTCATTTAGTCAGCCAATCATTCCGCTTCAACCAAAAATGGCCAGAATGCCTGCAATTAGTTAAGCCAGCTAAGTTTGGAGAGAGATCCATGTTTGGGGCATAACATTATAAGCCAGCATGAAAATGGATAAGGAACTCAAAGACAGCCCAGAGGAATTCCTGGCCATTGTCACAGGGATGCTTGGATCATTTAAAACATGGGGTGGTACTGATACAGGAGGAATTTTTGCTGGACCAGCTACTAGACAGTAAAGCAGATGTGCAGGTGTTCATGGCGACCGTCACAGATGCTTGCACACCCAGGTTCCCTTTACTGATGCAGCCTCGGTCATGAGGGCCCAGGGAAGCTTCTTAGCTTCTCGCTGGCCCAGCTTTGTTCCCAAAAGCTTCTGTTGGAGAGAGAATATGTATGCACCAGTTCCTGATCGGAGCAGGTTTCTCAGAATGCTGCAGCTATAATGCTGTAGTCAACTAGGGCTGGGCCAGGCTACCCAGAAACTCCAGGCTCCTCTGGTCCTGAGAATCTCAGGAATGTGAATATGCCTGGTTCCTTCTCCTTCACTTTCCACTTCCTTTCCTGTCTTAGCCCGTGTTGCCTTGACTTTGCTGACAGCCATGCAGGGAATCCGAATTCCTGGGTAGGCATTTATTTTGAAGGCAAGACTTTCTCTTTCTGCATCAGTCAGTGTCTGCATCTTGCTCAGCAAGATTTCTGCAATGCAGCACAGGCTGGCCGAGGACCAGGAGGACCCCGGCCAAGGGAGACCCGCTGGCATTGGCTTCCTCAGTTCCCTTCTGGAAGATGGCAAAAGAAGGAGAGTGGGGCCTGAGTCCAGGTGCTTGTCACGTGCAGGCTTCCCTGGGTGACCATCACCCTTTAGTTGTCAGAATACTGAAACAACTGGCCCCGAGAGAATGGACTTGCTCCAGGATGCTCATGGTGGGAAAAGCTGAAGCCTGAGGGTAGCCAGAAGGGGACATTTTCTCCTAGGAGACTGCACACAGTTCTTATAACTTGTCAGACCACTTGGCGGTAGTGTCCAGAGCCAATGATGGGGAAGGACCCCACTTTTATCTGGACTCCTTAGCATACTTTATATCATCTGTTTAAACCTTAATATCACTAGGACCTTAACAGTGGACTGGGGGGGGGTGATACTCTTCCTTATGGCCTCGTTGAAGAAATCTCCTTTTTCTGCTTTCCACTATTGCTTGTTTGTTGATTGGCTTATTGAGGCTTATGCCCAGTTTGTTGATTGGCTTATTGAGGCTTATGCCCAGTCTGGCTTATTTTAGGGGTTGCCAGGGCTGAGGTTATGTCCCTAATAACTCCAGTTAATAACTTCAGTCTATTTCTTTTCTAATTTTGTTTATTTATTTAGTTGTGTGTGTGTGTCTCTGTGTGTGAGTGTTTGTCTGTGTCTCTGTGTGTAAGGGCCCATGGAAGTCAGAGGCATTGGTTCCCTGAGCTGTGTAGTTACAGGCGAGCTACCTAATATGGGTACCAGGATTTGAACTGAAAAACTTGCATGAACGCTTAACTGTTAACTGAGCCTTCTCGCCAGCTTGCTTTCTTGCTTTCTTCCTTCCTTTCTTTTGACAAGTTTTCTTTATGTATCAGCTCTAGCTGTCCTAGAACTCACTCTGTAGACCAGGCTGGCCTCAAACTCACAGAGATACACCAGCCTCTGCCTCCCCAGTGCTGAGATTAAGGGCATGTGCCACCACTAACCAGCCAGCTCTTTATTTTTTGATAAAATTTCCTAATTTTTTAAGGGGCCATATTATTTTCAGGGCAGTTATAAAGTTAACAGCTTTCTCCTAGAAATATAACTGGGAAAAAGTCTGTTTTCTACAAAAGGACCTGTATAGTTTGATCTGGATGAGATGTGGCTCTGACTGTTTGTTATACATTCAATATCATCTTTTAGGCATTTTTAACCCCCCTCCCCCCAACACACACACCCAGAAAGCCATAGTGGTGATATAAAGTCCCATTATAATAACTAACTTTCAAGGATTTTGAACTGGTTCAGTTACTTTACAGCTTAGGAAATTGTATTTCCCCTCAAAATCCCCTTACATGTTTAATCAAACAGAAGGCTCCTCGTGTCTTAAGTTGTTCCTCTGAATGGTGGTTTAATTAGGAGCCTACTCTTCACACAGGCTGTTCCCTTGGTTGGCTGGGTTATTTTTACAGATGCTGCTGTCATTGTGCTCATTGTAAATGGCATTGTCCTGGAGACCTTAATTACTCCTGTCACAGGGACCTGAGATGTAAAGACCCCCTCACTCTCAGGTGGCTGGTTTTAATTATGGGAAATGTCTTCTTTTTGCTTGTGCTGGGGAGTGAGGCAGGCCTGACTTTCTGCGTGGCTGACTGTGTGTGTGTGCGTGTGTGCTGCATGCGCAAGTACACGTTCATTCGTGTGGAGTGAGAATGTGTTTGGCTCCTGGGTACCTAAATACTATCATAAGCCCTAGACTGCCAACCTATGACCTCAGATGTGACAGGAGTCATATTCAAAAAGCCATAAGGTTCCCTTTATGGGAGAAAGAAAGGTTAAGAGCTTCTGTGGTTGGGATATTCAAAGCACCAACTGTTCCATGGTGATCTTGTCCTAGAAACGGGGGCGGGGAAGCGCAGATAGGAAGCGTGAAGGCAGAATGGGCACCACTGTGGAGAGGAAGGAGACTGACAGGAAGAGGATGGGGGGAGAAAGAGGAGCAACAGAAATGTCAAACAAAGTCTGTATGAAGTTGCCATAGTGAAAGCCAATGCTTTACACAGGAGTAAAAACGGAAAAGTAGAAAATGACGAGGAGGAGGATGGGGAAAATGAGAGCAGCCTGGTGCAGGACGGAACCGCGGCTAAACAAGTGAGGAGGGGTGCTAGGGGGAAGAATTGCTGACCGCCGTCAGTGTTTCCTGATATAAGCTGTGAGAGAACTCTGCGGATGGGATGAATGGTTGGAACAAAACCTGGGTGGATGGGTTGTTTTTGCAAAGTTAAGATAGGGTCTGAGAGAAAACTTTAGGAGAAATGATGCTTCTGGAAATTTAAAAAGCATCAGTATATTGTGTGTGGCCAGGGAGGCAAAGGATCCAAAGTGTCTTATGGAAGGTAAACGCTCAGTTGAGACCGCTTCAGTTCTGGCAGGCCGTAGAACCGCAGGAAACAGCACAAAGCCTAACCTTGACTGTATTGTAAGATGTTAAAATCTGTGCTACACTAAATGGTTTTTTAAGTGCAGGGCTTTTCAGAACTTCGTCAGCATCAGAATATGTGAAGAGGAAGACAAAGTAAGCAGTGCTTTCCAACGATTTCAACCATTTCTCCACAGAACACCATTTCAAAACCTAACATAAATTACACACACAGATACATATATACATACATACATGCATACATGTAGTATGGAGGCTGCTTGGTGGTTCCCGACTGCCAAGACTCCTGAAATAACAACACAGAAACTGTATTAATTAAATCACTGCTTGGCCTATTAGCTCTAACTTCCTATTGGCTAGCTCTTACATTATTAACCCATTTCTATTAATCTGTGTACCGCCACGTGGCTGTGGCTTACTGGGTAAAGTGACATCTGGCATCTGTCTCGGCTGGGCTACATGGCTTCTTCTGACTCTGCATCCTTTCTCCCAGCATTCAGTTTAGTTTTTCCCTGCCTAGTTCTGCTCTGCCCTATCAACAGGCTGAGACAGTTTCTTTATTAACCAATGGTATTCACAGCATACAGGGGGGAATCCCACATCACCCCCCTTTTCTGTTTAAATAAAAAGGAAGGTTTTAACTTTAGCATAGTAAAATTACATATAACAAAACAGGTATCAAGTAAGAATTACAGTTACAATACTTACATATACTTTATCTTTTATCAAAACTAAGGGAAACTATAACTGACTATAAATTCTTCAACTCCATCAAAGACTCTAGAAGGATATGATATTAACTAAGTAAACAGGATGTGCATTATAAGCAACTTCCAAAACTCTAGAACTGACAGAGACATCTTGCTGCCAGGACAGTCACTCAAAGTTCTTTTGTACCGTTGGGGCATCCATCTTCAGCCTACAGGCCCATAGTATCCAGCAGACTTTTTCATGAAACAGGAAATTTCAAAGACAGTTCCACCTATATTGGCAGTTTGTCAATCACTTTCTTCTGTTTCCTGCAGAATGTCTCGCAGACTCTTTCATGAAGCAGGAACCCCAAAGGACCATCTCTCGCTTAGGCAAGTTCAGCAGTCATGTCTCTGTGGGTCCTGCATATCCAGTTCACCCAACATACCATCAAGCAGTCCTGACAAGAGCAGTTTCTTGCCCAAATGGCTAACAAAACTCCATAAGGAGCCTCTTCAATGCCCATCACCCTCTTGAAGTAATTGGTGCTGCCAGGAGCAGATGTATTTCACTGTCATGAAAAGTCCTAACTTCTTTTTTTTTTTAAGACTTATTTATTATGTATATAATAGTCTGCTTCCATGTATGCCTGCAGGCCAGAAGAGGGCACCAGATCTCATTACAGANATCTTTATATATTTAGAAAACCTAACTAACATGACTACAAGCTTGACTATTATAAGTGATTATCAATTAACCTATATTTCTTAATTATACATTACATTTTTAAATGAGCTGCACAAACACAATACCTTAATCAAGAGCAGAAATATATATACACAGTATAAAAAATTGACCTTGAATTTGTATCAATAAACCAAAATCCATACCAATGCAAATCTCCATAGCATATCCCCCTTTAAATATAAACAAACATTTATTAACAATATTTGGGAATATGGGCTTAGTTCTTTTCAAACTGCTTTCTGCTGTTTATTGAGAGAAGTAATTGTTTGAGGGGCATTCAAAGTGACCTTTCAGGGGGTCTTAATCCATCAAGCCACATTAGCCTGGAATAAATCCACAGATTCTCATCCTCTGTGGAAACAAAAGAAGAACCTCTTTTCCGAGGCAACATATCCTTAGACCCAAATTTTGAAGACAAGATATCTTTAAAGTATGTATGTTGGTTTAGCTTACCAGCCCGTACAATAAAAGGTCTCTTGTCTCTTTAACAGTCAAAAAATTCAAAGAAAACACAATAATATACATAATCCAAACTCTCTGTGTATATTCCATCTTTATGTGGCTTACTATTTTTCCCAAGCCTATGTACATTTTTTAAACACACTGTCTTGTTTAGGTCTTTTATGTCTGAATATGTCCTGCTGTGTATCTGAAATCATTTTCTGTCCAAGAGTACTTTTTAAAATGCTAATCAACTTGGTCTCTGCTGCCGTGGGTGCTGGCTTCACCTCTCTCAGGCTTTAAATATGGTGGAGGTAGTTTACCACAGGTTCTAGTATCACCGGGTGGGAGCCATCCTCACCACTTCAACTCTGGATAGCACCGTGCAGCATATAAACCCCTTTTATCTGAGTAAAAGCTAAATTTGCCATGCAGCACACTGCGCAACCTGGATATATCTCTGTGTATGGTGGCAGAAATCCACCATGTCTCCTGCCTGTGCACTCCTAGCTGACCTGATCCCGCCACCTGCCCAGGTTGGGGGGCGCTGAGCCGCAGGCATGGTCTCAGTTACTTTTCCTCCTAACCCCAAGCATACAAGCATCTGGGCCCACAAACCCCATTCAAGTGCTCTGTAGTCGAACCATCCAAAAGCGTCAGAGACATTCGTGCTGGTGAACCAGGAAGCCGCTGTTCCATTTTTTTTTCCTGCTGACACTAAGGAAGACCTCTTTTAAAGGAGCTGCAGCGTACCGCCAGCAAACAAAACCCAATGGCGGGGAAGGGGGGATGCGGCTAAACTTTTTTGTTTTTGTCTAGAGTTCCTTTTCAAGCTTTCTCAGGTTTTATGTGGATATAGCCAACCACATTGGAGCGCCAACACATACACCCACACATATATGGTATCACTCTGTAGCCCAATATGGCCTCAAACCCATGGGTCATCCCCCAAACTCCAGCTTTCAAATGCAAGGATTATGTGTGAGCCCCACTGTCATGAATATTTCAAGGCTAATGTTCCAGGAGTAATCTGGACAAACTTCTGCAAGCAGAGCCTATCTGTATCTAACCCCCGGCCTTGTGGAACTTGCTTCCTAATGAACCCCTTTCATGAGGATGATATAGGACCTATCTGGAATCCAAGGCAAGTCCAAGGAAAAGTCTTCTGGGAATGACTCAGGGTGGGGCCATCAACATGGCTCTGTCTGTAAGTGAAAATATTCAGAAATTCTCTCTGAATTAAGACAGGGTCTCAAGTTGTAGCTCTAGCTGTCCTGAAATCACTATGTAGTCTAGGCTGATCTAAAACCCACACCAGTGCCTAGGTTAAAGGTGTGTGCTGTCACATCTGGCCTTCCTGGTATTTTATTTTCATTACCCAGTCTCTTAACAAATTCTGCTACAGGCTCTCCTGTCACAATGCATCACCTGTGTTGAGTGTCCTCTGTCTCCACCACCACCCTTGTCACATGCCTGCATCACTGCGGGAACGTCCTAGATGCTCTGAGTTTTCTCTATATCTCCTGGCCACCTGCTTCTCTAGTAGCCTTGGTAAAATCCCCATCGACGGTGCCACTTTCTGTGCACTACCCTCGGATGTCCCTTATTGTATTATTTATCTTCTCAGTGACCTTAAGGGCCTTGATGCTCTGGCCTTTGCCAGCCCCTTGCCCCCCTCTCTTCCCACTCTGGGATCAGAACACATCCCATCCTGTTTTGCCCTTCCCTTCCCTGTTCATGCTTCAGTTTTCAGCTCAGATGTTACCGACCATACGAGGTAAGGTCTCTTCTTCCCCAGCTTTCGGTAATCCGTACCATGTGGCCCTCCAGCATTGTGGTGCGAGATGGACTTGCTTTTGTTTGCTTATTCTCCATCCTCCTAGAATACATGCCCCTTAAAACAGAACCCTTAATGGCTTCACTTACCAGTGAGTCCCCAGCTCCCCCTAGAACTGTGTTTATTGAATAATGGATTATTAAATGGGTGCCTAGTAAGTGCTGGTTGCATTGCCCACCGACTGGACAATTAATGAGGCTGTGGTCCTGTGCAGTGTGCTGCCCTGCCCTTTATTCTGAATCCTAGTGTCATCATCTCTGTGCCAAGGAAAGTGGTTGATCATCCTGGGCCATCGTCCCTTTGTTTAACCTTGAACATCCTAGCAATGCTGACTTTGCTTAATCAGACTCCTGGATTCTAATCTTTTTGGGTCCTAAAGAAGCTGAAATTTTAGCAGAGGCTAGCTGAGTAGTAAATATTTTTGTTCTTTAACTTCCATACTCAGCAATTCTGGTGTAACTGGGCACCATTCCCAGAGGAAGCGAATGCTCCCCAGAGTACAGCGTAAAGTGTGACATTCCATTGTTGGTGGATTGACTTCCTGCATCCTCCAAGTCACTGTCCCTCTCCTGACTTTGCCATTTACTGTGACCCTCACTTGGGGAAGTCCTTCCTATCCTGGCACTCACACGTCACAGCAGCCATGAGCATGATGTCTCCAAACAAAGAAGCACAAAGCATCCAGTGCTGCCGGATGGACACACGTGGGTCTCATGGAAGAATTCCTTTATTCCAGAAAAGACTCCCCCAACACAGTGAACAACACTGAAGGGAGACCTGGAAAGCAGGGAGCTGCCCCTCCCAACCCCCAGCTCTCCTGATACCCAGCTTTCCATACTCTTACATTTGACCCCCAGATCAGTTTTTTCCTGACTTATCGCAGCCTGTCATTCCGCCTTTGAGTGGAGTTGGAGGTCTCTTAGGGTAACTGAAAGCAGTCAAATATGTGGCATTTCTCCAGTGCTAATCAGTTAGAAGCAGAGAGTGGTGGTTTCTGGAACTATCCTGTTACATAGTACTTGGGATACTTTTCCTCCATAAATGCAGATCTGAACCAGTGCGGCCGCTGTCGGCCTTTTGCACAGAAAAGGAGGTCTCTGTGCATTGTTGGTACAAGACGAGGGTCTCATGGGATTTTGTTCACTGCAAAAATAAAGGAGGGTTTTACTGCAATGGAACCAAACTCCTCACCCTCACCATCGCTCTGTAGGCTTCCTGTTAGCCGGGCCCTGGACTGATTGGGCAGCGCATGTCCATTTTTCAGCTTTTTCTTCCCAGCTCCTCCAAGGGAAGAATGCAAGGCAGAAATGTTCCAATAGTAAAACATGTGTTTTCAATGATTTAATCTCAGAACACTAGTAGTGTGCATGTGCGAGTGTGCATGCATGCATGTGTGTGTGTGTGTGTGTGTGTAGAGAGAGAGAGAGGGAAAGGGAGAGAAAAAATAGTTATGTAAATGACAAAGAGGGAAGTTTTTGACAACACATAGCTACTTTATTGTCTGATGTGTCCATGAAAACTCAAAATATATTGCTTATTTAGCCGTTTGTTTATGTGATCCATGTGGGTCTACATAAACAAAGGGCAGCTCACAAGCCAAGCTGCTCAAAGTCTAAACGTAGAAAATAGCAAACTTTTTAACTTTTGGACATTTTCATTTCCATATGTGGGAAAGATTGGTGTATGTGCCATGGCATGTGTGTGCATGTCAGAAAACAATATGCTGGTGAGTTCCCTCCTTCGACCATGTGAACTCAGGGATAAACACAGATCATCGGGGTTGTCTGCAAGCTCCTTCACCTGTTCTGTTGTCCCACTGAACCCAACATTTTTCTCATAGAGGAAACCATGCTGCTGATGGAACTGGGCTCTGGGCATTGAAAGCAGAGCCCAAAGTGAGGCTTATGTGCCCATGGCACTGGCCCACTGCAGAGTCTATTCCTTCCTTCCATATCTCGCTCTTAGACATAACTCAGTCTGCTTCCTTGCCCATATCTTCATATCATGTGTGGACTTCAGTTATATATACACTAATAGAACATTCAAGGCTCCTCCTCTTATTCAGTAAGGTCAGAACTGAGCACTGTCGAGAGCTGAGAGCTGTGCTCGTTAGTATGAGTGACTTCTCTAGCCACCAAGTACCTATAACTGCTCCAGTGTGGCTAGTTCAGATGAGAAATATCCAGGCTGGGGAGAGGCTGCAGCCACATAAGCAGGTTGGGCCTGCATAAGCCGAGGTCTGTCAGTCATCAGGGATCAGGGATGGCAGAGGTGTTCCTCTCAACCGGGAGACTCTGGGGGAAGGGCACTCATTGTCTTCAGTCATGTACCCATGATCCTCTCAGGCTCCAGCAGACAATTCCAAACTCATAGTCACACAGCTCACCCTGATTAAACGTGGATCACAAAGCGAAACAGAAAGACCTCCACAGAAGGGACTTAAGGAATCTGGAGTGTGGCAGCTGTGGGTGGAAGAGAGGAGAGGGTGGAAGGAAGGAAAAGATAACCAGAATGCATTGTGCTCCTGTACGAAATTGTCAGAAAAGAAAGTTAATAAAATTATTTTTTTTTTTAAAAACTATACAATTAACGGCCGGGCACTGGTGGTGCACGCCTTTAATCCCAGCACTCAGGAGGTAGAAGCAAACAAATCTCTGTGAGTTTGAGGCCAACCTGGTCTACAGAGGGAATTTTAGGATAGTCTAAGGCTATACACAGAAACTCCATCTTGGGAAAAAAAACAATTAAGTCAAGATAGTATGAAAAAAATATGTAAGCTTTTCTAATAATACATTGAAAGGGTAACATTTGGGAAATATGGTTTAAAATAATTTTTTGCTTCTATTTGTCTTTGTAAAACACTTCTTTCGGCTTTGGAAAAGTGGCTAGTATTAAATAATAGACAACTTAACAGTCTGAAGCTGGTATTCCATGTTTGTTAGTTAAGAGTTGTCCAGACAACTCTCACTTACGTTGGTTGCTTTTCTGGCCAACAAACAAACTTGACAGATCAGAACAATTCCAGCAACAACTCAGAGGTCACAGGCTCCCCCTGTTACACAGTTTCAGAGAGCGTTTAGTCTATGACAGCAAAGAAAGTGACAGGAATGACAAAGTCGCTGTTCCTGGGAACTTGCTCCTGTGGCTTCTCATCACGTGGCCACCAACCAAGAAGCAGAGAAGAGATCGAGTCAGGGATGGCCTAATCGTCAAAGGCCTGCCCCTAGTGACCTGCTTCCTAGCCAGGCCCTCCCTCATCAAAGCTCTATCACCTTCAAAGCAGTGCTGCAAGCCAAGGATAAAATACTCAAAACATGACCCTGGGGTGGGAGGTCATTTCGGATTTGAGCTACAGCCTCACATAGCCATAGATTGCAATGGCCTTGCATTGTCTAAGTCAAGGTTGTTAGACCACGGCGTTTCTGCTCCTTGAAAGCCCACATACATGTTCGCTCTTCACTTATCTGTGAGCTGTTCAAGCATGTACTATACTTTGTTCTTCTTTGCGCCTCCAGCACATGGATACAGCATGGTTTGGGGGAGAAAGGATAAAGTGTGTGTGTGTGTGTGTGTGTGTGTGTGTGTGTTATTTTACTGCTTGGTTATTTGACCTATTTCGGTTGTTTTGTTTTTCACTTTTTTTAGAAATGGAGTCTACACATTTTTACCTTGGAGAAATAAGGATTGTTCAAAGATTCATTTCTGTTTAGAGTCTTACCTTTCTCCACAGGAACCGGTTTTATGTAGCTCTTAATTTGTTCTTTCTAGACTGACATTTCTCTAATCAGACTTGTTAAAATCCTGTGGAAGGCCAGAGCAGAGAGAGAGCAATGGGTAAATATTGATCCTTGTACGTCTTAAGGCGCCCTTCTTACCTCAGGAGTCTTGGGGGAAGTCCCAAACTTGGTGGAGAGCTGTACCCCACTTTCCAGTCCGAGAGTCTGAGCTTGAGTACAGGTAAATGAAGATGTAGCTCAATAACTTCTGGTCTAAAGCCAGACTGAACATGGGGCCACCGCCGGCGCGGCTGTGCAGTGACCATCAGGACTCTTGCTAGACACAGCTGGCTGGCTGGGACATTACTAGAGGATGCATCCTGGGTGGGCCTTACCCTCTAAATAGCCTGCAATTTTGTAACTGTGCTTGTGGCTGAACCAGATGCTTATAGTATTCAGCCTGGATCTATTATGCCTAAAATATAGTCATTTCTGCTGGTCCCTCGGGGGACCCTGTCCTTTCCCTGCACTTCCTGACCACAGGAACCCAGAGCCACTGCTTTTGGTTAAGGAATGTGTAAGAATGTACCCCAAGAAATGTCCCCTCTTCTGGGGAGATTTATTAAGCCTCCCTTCTTGGAATGATTAACTCCTGGTCCCTTTACCGCCAGGAAGCAGTTCAGAGGCATCATCTTCCTTTGGTGACAATGTATGAAATGGGGTTACTGTTTTAGAGAAGGAGGTGAGAGAATTTATAATGACCAAGGTTTAGAAACATGGGTGCTCCCCTCTCCCAAGTTGCCCAGCATCATGACTGTTGAGACAGGGTCGCAAGAGGCAGCCCATGTCCTGAGTAGTAATTTCTTAGGTTCTCACTGCTCTTAAGTACAGAGGGAGTTCCAGTTGCGTGTTTTAGTATCTGTATGACCTATTGAAATCCAGTCCTCAAATCTGTACCTGAGTTTCTGGGGACCCGCAGCCATCAAATTAGAGTTCCTACTCTATAAAATAATCTCCTCCTTCCCCCCTCCATAGACCTCATGATCAGTGTGATTAGGGTCTTGGTTTGTGCCTGCTGTCTCCCCCCTTTCAGTTGTCCTGGCGGATAGGCTAGATGGTTAAAAGCTGCATCCACAGACCCTATTCTGCTTGCCCTTTATCACTTGTCTTCCCAGAGCCGCTGACTGTAATAAAATAGAAATGGAGCCTGTGGCCTCCCTCCCTGACCCTCAGCCCAGAAACTTCCCTCTAGCGACTCAGCAGTTCCCTTCCTTGGGATGACTCTAAGGGAGCCTTTGGCTCACATTTAGCATCACTGAAGGGTGGGATAGGAACCCAACAGCCTGGAAGCAGGCAAGCCAGAGGAGTAGCACCTGCCTCCGGCAGTTTCTGGGAAGACTATTCCTGGGATGCCAGGTTTCTCCTGGCCAGCAGTTTCCATGGCAACACAGTGTCTGAGCACTTCTAATTACATCTGTCTGCTTCTCCTAGAACCCTCCTGAGCCACACACACATGGAGACTTCATTTAGTTGGGAGTTTCTAAGTTTTAACTTGTTCAACACTTTTAGACTAGGGGAAAAAAATGTCAGGATGCTGGAATCTTTACAGCTGTTTTGCAATCACACATCCTCCAAAAGAGTCTCGGAGCTCTGTCCCCATTTTAAACCGAAGCCTCATCGTGCTGCCCCACTGTCCAGGTCTCCCAGTTCCATTGACAGAAGGTCTTGGTTGGGCCTCACAATCCTTGTGACAGTACTCAGTCCCCGGGGAAAACACCCTCCGTAAGTCCAGCTAAGTCTGGGCCTTCCCTCCCAATTCTCTTTCCAGTGAATTACAGCCCATTACCAGGCTAGCCATGAACCCGAGTGGGTGTCAGGAGACCTAAGTGTTCTGCCAATAGCCAGGAGACTCGGATGTTCTGTCACAAAAGGGACGAAGCAGTTTACTGAGCAGCCCAGTTGCTTTTACGTCCTAGGATAATGAAGGCGCAGGGTTCCTAGGAAGAGGTTGCCAAACAGCAGCCCCAAGGAATCAGCCCCTTCCCTTCTTTCTCTTGTCTCACTTGCTTCTCTGACTAGGCCACCAAGGTGTCAGGCTGCATTTATCCTGCCTGAATGTATGCCCTGCAGTTTCATTGGACTCTGTCCACCTTCCTTCTCTCCTTCTTATTAGCTCAGCATGTCTCAGCTGGAGGATACAGGAATCATAGACCCGGAAAGCCATTTCTGCCACCCGTCAAGCTGCCTCATCAACGCACACATGCCCATAGACACACACCTGCGGGTATCTACGGTGGGTCGTAGACAATCTCAGATTGGTACAATCCCAGGCTGGATATTAATGGTCTGGTGGAGATTTGTGGGGTCTTCAGTCTCTTTCAGCAGAAGGCTCCACCCTTGGGTCAGTTCCAGGAGAGGAGTCAGTAGTGTCACTGTGTCTTGCTGCCCCAACCCAGAGTGATGTGACCCAACTCAGCCCTTTAACTCTTCCTTAAGGTTGATTGAGTGACATGGCCAATATGCTAGGGCCTACAAAATGATTCTAAAGCTTGACTTCTGTCCTCTAGAAGGTTGTAGCTCAGCTGGAAAGAAAATATATATACAGTCAATTACTTTAAAAAAAAATAAAATGGGTTCATACAAGGTAGAATTACAAGTCAGACAAGGAAGGAGGAGTTTATAACAATCAAAATGAAAGGCTCACTGAGGATGAAGTAACATGGCCTTGAAGGACAGGAAGAATTTAGGAAAGCCAGATCATAAATCAGACTTCCCAGATGGTGATAGTGTTTTCTAAGCTGGTCTTGTGGGACATTCTCTGCCCATCTGAAGGCTAAAGAAGCGTCCAGCAATATATCCTAGCACCATTATTCTCAAAGGGTAATAATGAGCTCTTATTTGGACTTGGAAAACTCAGGAGCCCAGATTTATGCTTTTTCACCTGTCCTGGCCACTTGCTCTACTCACAGGCCCCTCCCCCCACTCTCCACAGTCAAGCAGTTTGAAAAGAAGAGCATCCCTCGTGATGAGGTCAAGGATGCCAAGGCCAGGTTAAACCGGGAAAGTCACACAGAGAGGGGGAAAGACCATGTGCTGTGGATGTGTCTAAGTAAGGGCTGGTGTATGCAAGTCAGGCAGCCAACCCACATGGGTACCACTTTGCAAGACAGTGACTTCTCTTGAGAATAGGGGAGTAGAGTGGTTTGAATAAGAGTGCCCCCCATAGGCTCTTTTATATTTGAATGCTTAGTCGCTATTTCAAAGGATTAGAAGGACAAAGAAGTGTCACCTTGTTGGAAGAAGTGTGTCTCTGGGTGGGTTTTCAGAGTCTTTCTAGCTGCTTGCTCTCAGCTGCTTCTCCAGCACCATGTATACCTCTTCCACCATGCTCCCTGTCATGATAATGGACTAAACCTCTGAAATTGTAAGTGAGCCCCCCACTTAAATGCTTTCTTTCATAAGAGTAGTCTTAGTCCTGGTGTCTCTTTGCAGCAGTAGAACACTAAGACAGGGAGCCATATGCAAATTTGTGTAATGGAATTAAGCCACAGATAGGGGTGAGGAGTAGAGTTCACTATGCCTAGTCACGGTAGTTACTGTGGTTATTTTGCCACAGCCCATTCCTTTCCTGGCAAGTGTGTGTTGCCAACAGCCACCTCCCAGGTATAGCTGGAATTGGCTAACGGAGCAAGCAAGATGCCTCTTGGTTGTATCCCTGTCCCCACTCCCTCCCACCAAGTCAGAACAATGAACTCTCCATTCCACTCAGAATTCTAAAGAATGGATACTAATTGGTTCTTGGCTGGGGAAGCCTGGGGAGATGGAGGGTCAGTTTGCTCAGGATGGAGGGAGGGATGGAAGCAAGCAGGGATGTTGGAGGTCCAGATGTGGCTTTTGCTGCAGGGGATACTTCTAAAACTGGCTGTCTGGGATGGCTCAGCCAGCTGAGCTGGAGCCTTCGCCACCCAGAATTGAGAGTATTGGGGATTTAGGTGTGGGGGGGGAAATTTTTTTTAAAGAAACTCTTGATCAGGCATTTTTCTTGAACTGCATGTGAAAATAATTAGAGCATGAATGCAGAGTAAATGCAAGGCCTGGCAGCACCAGACATACTTCTGTGACAGGTTCTTGGCAGGAAAGGGGGCTCTGAATCGCTAGTGAATTTCCGTTAGCCATTTTCTCTTTCTTCCCCCACTCTTTTCACACAAGGCAAACATAAGTAGAATTAAAACTTTATTATAGTAGCGTTCTAGTGGAGCAAAACGTTTCAGCAAGTTCCTCCCCAGGGAACTATGCCCATTTGATACCCACTGTTTCCTTCTAGTTCAGTAATTCTCAGCCTTCCTAATGCTTCGACCCTTTTTAATACAGTTAGTTCCTCAAGTTGTGGTGACCCCCAACCGCAAAATTATGAATCATAATGCAAATGTCTGATATGCAGGATTGGTCAGTCCTGTGAAATGATTAGTTGACCCCCAAGGGGGTTGCAACCCACACCCACATGTTGAGAACCACTGCTCTAGAGTGATCCAGGAGAAAGTGGAAAAGCATTTCTAATGAAGTCCTTAGATTCTAAGAACCTACTCTAATGCCTCCAGCCAAAAGCCTTGAAATGCCATCAAACTGGCGGGTACACAAGCTGGGTGTGGCAGACATGCTTGTAATCCCAGTACCCTGAAGGCTGAGGCAGAAGGATTGCTGCGGGTTCCGTACCAACCCTGACCTATATACATAACATGCTTGAGGTAAATCAGGGCTACTTAGTGAGATCCTGTCTCAAAAGGTCTGTAGACAATCTTTCTCTTAGTGTAGGCGGTCCAGTGAGCTTACTTGGGAGATAAACATTACTGGGAGGATCACATGGTATGGTAAATGCTTGAGCTAGTTGTAAACTACTGGCCTGGCCTGTCACCTGGGTATCCTGCCCCTTTAAGAGACAAGCCCCGCCCACTTCCAGTCTCTCCCTTCCCTCCCTCCTCTCTCTTTCCTCTTTCTCCGTCCCCCTTCTCTCTCCCCCCTTCTCCATAACCCCTTACTCTTATATACGATTCCCAATACCCACTAAATAAACTCTATACCCAAGGTCTCTCCACATCGATGCATTGACGTATCTCTCTGCCTCCTGCGCTGAGGCCCCTGGTCAACCTGCCACTGCCCCTAATGGGACTGGCCTTGGGTCACCCTCGTTATGAATGATAACACTAGTTAATGGAATTCAAGCAGTACAAGGGACCCAAGCATCATGTCCAACCCTTGCATACTATAGATTGGTAAACTGAGGCTTGAAGATGTTAAGCTTCTTCCCAGGTCACACCATACTGGAGGCAGGCTCATTTCCAGGGTCCTCCTTCAGGTGTGTCTCTTGGTGACTGGCTCAGAGCTGCAGTTCTCTCACTGCCTCATCCTAACATTTACCAGATCACTTCTCACACCATTGTGTCCATCTCTGGAGCTCTTTGGAGTGCTCAGCTAGCTGGGCTTCTCCCCAGTTTCCCGAATCTTCCTCCGCCACTTTT
>LOEQ01000304.1:865970-890436 GCA_001685075.1 Bramus lutescens | reverse complement strand
CTAGTTCCAGGACAGGCTCCAAAGCTACAGAGAAACCCTGTCTTGAAAATCCATTAAAAAAAAATCTACGCAGTCACCCCATTGTAGTGTTATTTAATATGTAAAGTGCATTGAAATTAAATATGGTATTAAATTTTAAAATTTTTCTTCAAATTAGAAATTACCAATTGTTTTATGTCTCAAATAGGGTAGGTATTTAGACATTTGTGCTACCAAAATCTCGGTTCTCGTTAGTCTGAGGTAGCTGGTGTTAACAGCGTTTTGTAAACACCAGAGCTTCCCCTGTTTAATACAAAGTACTATTTCCAGACATCCATGTGTGCAGTTTGTACTCTGCAGGCTGTGGTGTGCTGTGGCCACCTCCCGGATCAACACAGATTTGACCTTTCATCAGACACCGAATAATATTTAGTGATGTAACCTTATTCATTTGTTTCCTTGGCAATGGGTGTGTTAGTGGTTCTCTGGGTTCTTTGCTGCCACAGCAACAGCATCCTTTTGCCAATACCCTTTATTTCTTAGAACTGATGGTCACTGGGGACCTGCTGGGTCAAAGGATATGCAAATTTTTAAATTATCAGACAGAATGTGAACTTTGAAGTTCTGTTTTTAAATGGCATTTGGAAGTCAAAATGAGCCTCTGAGAAATAGGCAAGACTTCAATTTTCATTCTTGATGTGGATGTAAATTACACAGGCCATGGGCTTTTCGTCCTCCCTTCTATCAAGCCGCTCCGTACCCTGGAAATGGTTTTTTCTGTAAATAATACCCTATTAATCTCTGGACCCTGAATTACCGCATCTTAAGGGAAAGTGTACCAACTTCCTAAAACCTGGTCCTGCTAGGATCCCTTTACCCTGGGCATCTGTGCCAGAAGGACACTGACCACCATGTGGTGGCATAAATCAGACTCTGAGCATTGTCTCAGCTTGTCCATGGATAGTTGTGGGATTTTGAGCAAACAAATTCCCAGGAGTGGCTGTAAAGATGAGCCCATGTTGGTTTTGCCCAGCACCTGAAACCCAGCAAGTACTTCATAGTGAATGTGGGCTGGATGAATAAATGAAGTTTACCTTTCTTGCCTTGGGGATTTTCATGTATAAAATGGAGGGGTGGGACTTCTTTCCTGCTCAGGAAGGGCGTGCAACTGTTTTAACATCTGTCCTCTTGTCTTCGTACCTCTAGCAGCCCTAGCCCGCCTGCAAGCCAGATGAACTTTATTCCATATTTCTGTCCATGATTTCCTGTTGTCTTTCACCCTCACTGCCAGCCGTACAACAGTGGTTGTGAAATTAGGCCAAAAGCTCAATGACTCCCAAACGCTGTGGAGAATATGTAATCTTTGTAATTTGGCTCCAGAAAAATCAGGTTGAGTGTGGATGTGTGTGTGCGTGTGTGCATGCATGTGCGTGTGTGTGTGTGTGTGTGTGTGTGTGTACACGAGTACATTTACGCATTGAGTTTCCATGCTCCCAGCTCTCAGCTCTGCTCTTCTGTGTCATGGAGAGTAATATTAGTTCATTTCTCTTTCCGTAACAAAATGCCTGAGCTGGGCACTTTCTAAATCATATAGAAGTATGCTTCTCACAGTGTTGGAGGCTGTGGCATACAAGATCAAAACAAATTCATTTAATGTCTGGTGAGGGCCTGGTCTCCGCTTGCAAAGGAACCCTTGAACACAGCGTTCTCACATGGCAAATCCCTTTTGCAACCTTAATTCATAACTCGTTCCTGAGGAAGGAGCTCTGGTGACTTCATCTCCTGAAAGCACAGCTTCTTTGTGCTGTTGCATTGGGAATACATATGTGCAATCAAGTACTTCAGCCACAGAAGGGTGTTTGTGTACTCGCAAGTTGGCAATAAGCCAGGATGGATGGAGAGACTGTGGAGAACTCAAGGTAATAGGATGCCTGTTGTATCAAGTGGAGTAGAGTCACTGATGGTGACCAGAGCTGGGGTTCCCTGGGCCCTGGTGGTATACATGCTCCATCTCTGTTGATGGCTGTGCTCTAGCTTGCATGGCTGCACAGACATCCTCCCGCCCATCTGTTTCAGCAATGCAAACCTCACAAGAGGCCTGTGTGTGGCAGTAATGGCAAGACCTACCTCAACCACTGTGAACTTCACAGAGATGCCTGCCTCACTGGATCCAAGATCCAGGTGGATTATGATGGACACTGCAAAGGTAAGGCGTGCTGTCATCGCCGAAGGGCAGGGCTTCTGACAGGGGGACAGAGACAGAAAGAAACCAGAGCAGTGTGGCCTGGCTGACCACACAAGCATTTGGAGATGCTCCCTCTTGACCTTCAGGAGCCTGCTAGGTTTGACCTGGCTGACTGGGCCTTCCCCTCTGCTTCCTGCAGCAGACCTGGAGCTATCAGCATCGCCTGCAGCCAGAAAGCAGATAAGTAAGGTGGCTGTATCAATAGTCAACAATGGTTAATTAAANAAAAAAAAGTCCTTAAAGGACTTCCACAACTTTTAGAAAAAGTAGGTCAGTGTCTCCTGTTCCTTTTTTTTTTTTTTAATGTGGGTTTTTCTAGCCTTGTAACATGCTTCCTTTATTTCCCCTCTTATCATCGTGCCCAGTTGGAAAGGTGGATTCCCAAGCATGGTTGCTTGTCACCAGACCTTTCCAAGTGTATGTAGAGCCTGCCCAGCCATTCCATCTTTGGCTTTCCCTGGAAAAACACGAAGATTTATCCCAGACACCAGTCTCTCCCCTGTACAAAATTAATCTCTATATAAAGTTTTGAAATCTCAGGGACCACTCAGCCCAGCAGGAAAAAGTATAAATTTAAAAAGGTAATTCATTGTCTGCAGGCAGGAAGGATCCAAATCCTTAGATCCTACAAGAAAGAAAAGGATATAAGAATTGAAGACAAGGGGGCTGGAGAGATGGCTCAGTGGTTAAGAGCACTGGCTGTTCTTCCAGAGGACCTAAGTTCCGTTCCTAGCACCCACAAAGCAGCTAGCAACCAACTGCAACTCCAGTTCCAGGGGATCCAGTGCCCTCTTCTGACCTGCAGGTACCAGGGATGCACATGGTGCACAGACATAGATGCAGGCAAACACCATACACATAAAATAAAAACAAACAAATCTTAATTTAAAAAAAAGAATTTAAGGTAAAGTGATGACGGCATTGCAAGACTTCACAGTTTTAACCCTAAAATCCTCAGTATATCATTTTAGCCTTCACTTAGTATTACACATCTCCTTTTGTCTTGCAGAAAAGAAGTCCGTGAGTCCCTCTGCCAGCCCGAGTAAGTACCTGACCTCACTGTGATGTGTGTGCATCTTAGGGAGGAGCCTTATCACAGAGGAAGTGACTTGTCTTCTGCGGTCCCTGCTGGGCTGCCAGGGTCATCTGTGAGGTCAGGACTTTTGATCCAGATCTGGTCTGAGCGCAGCACACATAGCTCAGTAAAACCATGAGACTGCATTTTTTAAACGTTCGTTTGTTTTAGTGTCTGCCAGTCAAAGCAGCTGTTTGGGTCTAAATGTTGGCTGTTCTGAATTTTCACCAAGTGGTGAGTTGCCTGTAGGGACAGCCAGTGAGCCCTTCTTTCAGGGCCTTGTAAGACACGCTCACATCGGGGCCCAGAGAAAGCAGAAGACACGGCTACTTTTCTAAGAGGACAGTTGGAAATGCAGGCACGGCGGCTGACATAGCTTTCTATCAAGATGCATCAAAATCTCAATGTGGTCTATAGGCCCGGACCTCACAGTGATCCTGCAGGTCTCACCATGATTGCCTTAGAGTGACGGTATAAAAGCTCATAGGATTGAGTCAGCTCCTAAATCACACAGCTAGGAAGGACAGACTGGGAAATGCCCATATGTTCACTCCCTGGCCCTGTGCCCTCTCCATGTCCTAGCGTATGCTGTCTTCCAGGAATTTCCTTTGGCCAGAGCCGTCTCCTCCCTGCTTCCCTACCCACGTGACTCCCACTTGTTCCCACGTGGCTCCTAACAGATTCCCAGAGCCGGGCTGAGGCGTGGCCCGTCCTTGGCCTTGTTTTCTATTGTTTCTAACAAAGGGTGGGGTGACGGGAGAACGTTTTGAAAGGCTCATTCAGTGAGAAAGGGAGAATTTGAGCAATCCAGCAGCATGAACAACGCACGTTTTCTTTTATTGATTTGTTAGGATGTTCGGCTCATCTCAGAACCAGGAGAGCTACTTTAGAGGATGATTTTCCCCCATGCCCCATAACGTTCATAAAAACGTCCTTCATTTTTTTCTTCCTTATTTTTTCTTAAATAACAATTCCTCTGTTTCATCATTGTTTCAAGTTTCTAGTCCAGTGCTTCTCAACCTTCCTAACTCTGTGACCCTTTAATACAGTCCTTCATGCTGTCCTGACCCCCAACCATAAAATTAATTTTGTTGCTACTTTGTAACTGTAATTTTGCTACTGTTATGTGATGTAAATATCTGATATGCAGGATATCTGATGTGCAACCCCAAGGGAGGTTGAGATCTGTAGGTTGGGAACCACTGTTCTAATCTTATTTTGCTACTGTTATGCAGCAAGATATATCGTAATGTAAATATCTAATATGCAGGATATCTGATGTGCAACCCCAAGGGGGGGGGGGTGAGAGCCCTAGGTTGGGAACCACTGTTCTAATCTTTATTCTGTACTCTGAGTGCGATAATCCTGCCTCCCTGGGTGCTGTGAAGACTGAATCGGATGACGCATTCAGAACTGAGTGGCACTGGGCTCTGGGCAGTGGGTGCTAATGACCCCAAGGTTCTCTGCCTCACCCCACCTCATGCACCCACCCCCCGCTGCTTCCACAGTTGTCTGCTATCAAGCTAACCGCGATGAGCTCAGGCGTCGTATCATCCAGTGGCTGGAGGCTGAGATCATTCCAGATGGCTGGTTCTCGAAAGGCAGCAACTACAGTGAGATCCTGGACAAGTACTTTAAGGTACTCAGCACTGAGGCCAACCAGCCATGTTCAGTCCTGGTTAGAGCGGGACTTCCTCTTCCCCTTTTGTGGCTTTCAGGAAACCCTAAGTGTGACCTCATCACCAGGTCTTATTATGGAGCTGTGAAAGTTGTCTAGCAGCTTGCTTGACCAGTGAGTGAGCCAGCAGTTGACCTTTGGGATCCAACATGCATGTACTGTTCCTCTTGAGCATTTTAAACCACCAAAGGCTCGAGGAGCTGCCGTGGGAAACATGGCCAGGCTTTCTCCTGCCCTGTGTAACTCTGGGAAGCTGGTGCAGAGTGCTTCCTGGTATACCAGACCCACTTTGGCCGTTCATAGTGCTTCATCTGAGAAGAGTCAAGGAACACATGGGCCTGGAGATTGTTCCAGGATCCAAGTACTGCTGTTGTCTACCATATTAGTAGAAGAGAGAGACAGAGTTCCATGTGGAGACCCAGAAAGAACTGCTTTTGAAGGGGAAATGAGTGAGGAGATAAATCATTGGCAGTGGGTATGGGTATCACACATGAAGATCATTCAGGAGCCTTGAGAGTCATTGGGAAAAGTAATTAAGGGGTATTCTCCTTGCTAATTGACAAGAACATAGACCCACACCCATTCCAGACATGCAAACCACGCACACCCATCCCAGATACTTTTTACATTCAGCCACACATTCAGGTACCACATTCCCACAGAAGCACCAAGCCCCTGTGCTTTCAAGATGCTCATATTAAGTTCAGTACCTTGGACACTCACTCTAGTGCATGCTCACAAAGCCTGTTGTCCCAACAACTAGCCAGCCAGAACTCAGAGTAGCCCCACACATGTAAGGAATTTCCAAGAGTTCTCAGGCCACACAAGTACGTTTCACACCATCCTAACCTGGATTCTTTAGCTGGTATTGTGGATATCCACAGGTGAAGAGATGCTGGGCTGGGCTGAAAAGAGTTTTGGATCATTTAAGGCATCTCCTGCATTATTCTTATTAGATAGAAGTTTATTCCCACTACGGCAGAGATTTAAACTCTGGGGTTCCAGTTTGAATTTTACACTGGCAAGAAAACATGGCTCTTCTCACTCAGCAGTATCTCAGCCATTCCCATGTGACAGCACTGAAGACGTGGGTGAGTCTGCTTCTATAGAAAATGCCATCACTTTGCTGAGCAGTGGAACAGACAGGAGCAGAAGAAACACAAAATAACTCGGGCCTGGCTGCTGCCAAGGCTGATAACCTGCACTCAGTACCCAGGACCCACAGGGCAGAAGAAGAAAACTAACTCTTGGAAATTATCCTTTGCTTTCCACACATAAGTTATGGCAAGACACCCACCCACACACACACACACACACACACACACACATACTTACACAACAAATAAATAAATATGATTTTAAATTTTTTAAAGAAAATGATTTTTCCCAAGTATTTACTGTATCCCGTCCTTACAGCATGGAGCTGTTGGGCACAGGACACTAATTCCAAAGGGCCACTTGGGATCTTGTAACCATTTGTAGATGGCAAATGGCCTCAGGCACTTCTGATACCTGCTATTAAATTTGATTGCCAAGTACCCAGGCTACTGTGCCATTCAACACATCTCCATGTCCCCAGGCAGTAACACCCTTAAAGGCTCCTAGCAAAAACAGAAGATAAAAGAAAAAGAAAGGCAGCATGGTTAGTTGGGAAAAGAGGTTTTTCTGGAACCATCTCCCATCTCAGAAAGCTTCCTCCCAGCTTACAAACACAAGGCTCCTCTTCCAAGACATCTGAGGGAGATGCTGTCCCACCAGGCCCATAGCCACTGTAGATGAGACAGCCGATGTCTCAGACTTCCCTGTTCTCCAGCCCAGCTGGCTTTCCTCAGACTAGACATCTGAATGGCAAATCCAATTAATTCAAGTAAGGCCCACACTGCCTTTCCCATCCCAATGATCCAGTCGCCATTTCATTTTCTTTTTTTTTTTTGGTTTTTCAAGACAGGGTTTCTCTGTAGCTTAGGAGCCTGTCCTGGAGCTAGCTTTTGTAGACCAGGCTGGCCTTGAACTCACAGAGATCTGCCTGTCTCTACCTCCCAAGTGCTGGGATAAAAGGTGTGCTCCACCACCGTCCGGCCACAGTCACCATTTCTTTGATGAACTCCATACAGAATAGGAGGGGAGCCTGGTAGGGAGACCCTTTCATACCAATCTGTTGATACCTTGTGACACTAGACGGGAGACTCTTAGAGGGCGGGACCTCTAGAGCCAGCCTTCTTCCCTCCCTGACCCCAGTGCCGTATACCCCATTGCTCCAGCTGCTTTATTTGAGTGAATTCCTGGTTCAACCCATCGTCTCCTCTGAACACTGTTGACTTACAAATAAGATTCCCTAGTACGTGTCTCCAGATGTTCCTCTTCCTTCCATTCTACAGCCACACAATCAAAACCGAAAAACATTTCTGACTCAGAAACAGAGCTACACAGACAAGCGTGCAGAGTTATCCAGCTTTGGTGGAGGGTTAGTTGAGATGCCACTGTGCTTAATGCTATTTCTGGACAGGTTCCAGATTTAAGGGATGAGACTGAAAAGAGCTGGGATGGGATGCCCCCTTTTTCAGGCCTGCATTCTGGTTCTCTGATGGTTGAAGTGTGCACCCAAAGCACTGACTTTTGAGAGCCAGCTGGACTGTTCAGAGTGCCCAGGCAGTGGCTGTGTACCTACTACAGGACCCTTCCTTTCCCTCCATCCCTTCTGTTGTGAGACGGGACGTGGTTGGCTCTAGTTGTATTCAGGAACGTTCTAGGGTCCTCAGAATGTTCCCCCTCTGATCAAGCTTATTGAATTGTGCATCTTTAATTAGTCAAAACCTCGCAAGTGGAATTATGGGGAGATTTCCTCAGGGCAAGGGTACGGTGAGTGCATAAAGAATGTCTCAAACCTGTCCTTGGGACTCTCAGGACAAGAGTGACCAACAGGTTCTAAGCACAGATGTTGCCTCTTGTGTTACCCTCACTGTATATGCCATGAACATCTTACATGTGACACGTGGCAGTCCTAAGAGGAGAACAGTTGGCTTTGTTCCCCCCACCCGCCCCTGCCCAGGAGTCTAGACAGACATTTCTTCCAGACTCTTCTTCACAGTTTAAGGAGCCAACTTGAAAGTAGAGGGGGATGGTGGTCATTTCCCAGCACAGCCTAAGAAAGGTGTGGGGAATGAAGGGGTCCCTAGAGCGCCTTAGGATAGCAGCAGCATCCAACATGGAATTTATCTAAACCTTCCAGGTGATGCCTCCTCTTGTTGCTAGGGCTCAGGCTTGTTAAATGGTTCCAGATGGCTGAGGTCTTGGTTCAGGAATCTTGTTTTGGAGGGAATGATGCCCGCCCTTGGCACTCCTTGTTCGGCCATGTTCCCGGGGTATCACAGGCTTACACGGTGTAGCTGAGGACCTGTGCGCACGCGCGCACTGGCACCGCAGTGTACGGCAGAGGAGGAGGGAGGCTGGCCTTAAACAGCAAGATAGATTCCTGTGGGTCCCAAAGGGAGCCTGAAAGATCACTTACGCTGCTGCTTCTCCTGAGCAGCCTGTCAGAATCACAGACCTAGGGCTTTACCCCCCGGATTCTAATTTACTGTTTATGATGCCATGCCTTGTTATGTGTTTACTAGGTATGAGATGATGATGTCACTAATGGCCTGTAGGACAATTTCAGGGACTGGATCACAGGGTATTCTTAAGTAATGCAGACATCTGTTCAGGCTGCCCTCCCGAGCAGGATCTCATACTGAAATAAACCCCCTGATGGCTTCTGTTTGGGCACTTTTACTTGCTCACCTTGGAATACCACTTCCTAGTTTGGGTGCCCACTGATCTGAGCCACTAATTCCTACTGTAGTTCCTTGTGGCCAGGTGAGGACAGGGTTGGAGTGTATTAAGAATAAGATGAGCTGAGCAGTTAGGCCAGAGGATGCACCATAAAACTTGGGCATTCTAAACGCTCCTGAGAGATCTCTTCATCTCCCTCTAGAACTTTGATAACGGTGACTCTCGCCTGGACTCCAGCGAATTCCTGAAATTCGTGGAGCAGAATGAAACAGCCATCAACATCACCACTTACGCTGATCAGGAGAACAACAAGCTGCTCAGGTGGGGACTGAGGGCCTGGCCACAACCCAGGGAAGNCCCCTTCCACCAGCAAAGGAGCTGCCAGTGCCAATGTGAAAGAAACAGAAAAGTAGGATTTCTCTCCTGATCTAGTCAGGGGACATAATAAAACTGGGATATCCGGTCAATCAGTTATTGTTTGGGGTCAGAACTTGCAAGGAGAGAATACTGTCATTTTGGAACACATTGTCAAGGTCATGCCACTTCCACGTTTCTTCCGAGTGTGGCAACTGATTCTGCCATTGATCTTCTGACGGAACTGTATTAATGTAGTGTCTAATCATAGACTAAAATCATTTCATCCCTAGTGTTCAAAATGATCAGTCCTATTCCATGTAGCATTCCCTAATTGTTATGAGTGTATGTCCTTCTTTTCATATTAGCTTAGAATAAATATTAATAAAGAAGTTTCTGGCGTGGTACTAGTACATCGGGAACAATTAAACATGGAAAGATTGCCTCTCTTTCGTTCAAAACAAGTTCAAAGTGCAGTTTCTTTGAATCTTTCTAACAATAGTCCTGGACCTTAAGGAATAGATAGCCATTCATATTTTGGTAAGCTGGATTTTGATATTTGATAATTTCGATGTTTGACCCTCAAAACATTCCAGTGAGGGAAGGACTTTCCCCCTACCTTTAGAGGTGGGAAAATAAACTCAGATTGAGTTCTAGTTCAGGGACATTTGAGTAGGAAGGGCCCAAGTCTTAGTCAGCAGAGGGCGTGTTGGAGCCAAGGTTCTATAAAACTTGTAAAAGAACTCCTTTTAGAACAGTGATGGTGATGATGCTGGCTTGAATTTCATATTATTTCAAGTCCTGTGCTCCTTTTCACGCCATCTATTGTCTCTCTTCTGCTTTGGTTTTACGGACTGGTTGAATTGACAGTCGTACCATGGAAAAGGCCATCTAGAAGATGGTATGCAAATAATGAGACCATTTATTAATCAAGGTGGGCAAAGCTGTTGACAAAACTTTAGTTGTCCTTGGGGCAGCATTTGAACAGCCTCCATGACGTGAGTGAGATCCAGTCAAATAAGCTAAAGTTCGGGTGCTTACAGGAGAAACTGGGCGATGGAGTGACAGACAAGTCAAGGAGGAGAGAAGTGCTTTCTGTGAGTAGCCATCTCGCCTGGGGCTCCAGGTGTCTGTGAGCCTTGTGCTTGCTTCCTTTCCTAGGGAAGAAGCCACAGCCTTGTCAATGACATTTCCCTTGTGTTGTGTTTCAGAGGACTCTGCGTTGATGCTCTCATCGAGCTGTCTGATGAGGACGCTGACTGGAAACTCAACTTCCAGGAGTTCCTCAAGTGCCTCAACCCGTCCTTCAACCCTCCTGAGAAGAGTATGCCTGAGCCAGAAACTGAGTGTTGGTGGGGATGGGAGGGTTACAGGGAAAGGAAGGTGCAGCCAGAACTAACTGGTAGAGTTCTCCCAAGATAACCAAGCTAGCCCCCATACATGGTACTGGGCTGTCCATCCTGTTGTCGCCATGATGGGGGTAAGGTCATGAGTTTATAGGTCATTTGGCCATGAAAGACAAGGCAGTCCTTGTCTGGGAAGGGGGCCATGTAGGTGCTCAGCCTGTACCAAAGACACCACCCCATTCCACCCTCGTGTCCCAACTGCTGCCTTAATTTTTGGTCCAACAGAGTGTGCCTTGGAGGATGAAACCTATGCAGACGGAGCCGAGACCGAGGTAGACTGTAACCGCTGTGTGTGCTCCTGTGGACACTGGGTCTGCACCGCAATGACCTGTGACGGTGAGCCATACTTAGGGCAAAAGGAGGGGCTGGAGCTGTGACTTGGGTGAAAGAAGGTGACATGGGTATGGTGGGGGGAAAAGCAGGGGCTGGAAGTAAGAGGCAGCCCCACAGCCCAGCTGAGGAGCACTGTTGGTGGAGCATGTGTTCCAGGGGCATCAAATGAGAGAGATTGGTGATCAATAAATGTCGATATGAGACTGAAATAATCATCATGAAAGAAATTTCTCACTGAGCGGTGAGAAATGTGTGCCAGCACTATCTATCCCCACCACAGTCTTTGCAAATTAACCAACTTAATCCTTCGGACACTTAAGAAAATACTGTATATAAAGAGTCAGATGGTCAGAAGTCAAAATGACTTAATTTGCCACACTATGCAGGAAAAAAAGTAAATGAAAATGTAAACAATAAATTTAAAAAGTAAAAAATTAAGACCATGGAGACAGGGGCAAAATGGGTTGGGGACATATAGGTGTCAGAGTTTGGGAGGCAGGACAGAGGTCAAAGGGTATGTTAGAACCACTCGCATCCCATCAGAGACCTAAGCTGCAGGGATGCCAACGATCAAGAGGAAACTTACATCAAAGTCAGACTGAAGCAAAGAGCCAGATGAAAGTGAATCAGAGAAGGCTATTAAAGCCAGGTCCAGAACTGAGTGTGAAAAGAAATGTCAGTTAACCAGACTTAAAAGTTACACCTGCAGGAATGACCCTGTTAAGGAATGCCTCAGTTAACTGAGGCAAGAAAAAGTTGGTACTTAAAATTATGTGCAGGGGGATTGAGTATGACGGTCACTGAGAGATAGCAATCAAAGACCCAGGAAACACTTGTAGTATTATGAGCAGAGGGCTGCTTGTCATCCCATCTGCCCGGCTCTGGCCGCCCGGCTAGCTTATACCCGAAATAATTACACAGAAACTGTATTAATTAAAACACTGCCTGGCCCATTAGTTCTAGCCTCTTACTGGCTAACTCTCACATCTTGATTAACCCATTTCCATTAATGTGTATCACCATTTGACTGTGGCTTACAGGCATGAGTCTAACCAGCGTCCATCTTGGGCAGGAGACTCATGGCATCTGCCACACTTCCCTTCCCAGCATCCTGTTCTGTCTACTCCACCCACCTAAGGGCTGCCCTATCAAAAGGCCAAGGCAGCTTCTTTATTCAACCAATGAAATCAACACAAATACACAAAGCCTTCCTACACCAAACACTCTAGCCAGGAAGCCCAGACGGGTTTAGGTGGAAGCCAGTGTTTTCCGTAGGTTCAGTAACCTTCCTAGGTCCAAGTCTGCTTCAGTGTGAGATAATAGATCCCAACCTAACCATAGAAACAGATAAGAAAACAGAAGAGGCTGTTTAGAGACAAAAATTTTCCAAAAGATACTGGACCTGATAGCAGACACACACACACAAACACACACACACACACACAAAATACGGAAGCCATCAGAGGACATCTTTAAACAGGGACCCAGCCTGCCTCAACCAGGAAGCACCCCCCAGTTTGTCTTCCCCAACTCCCTTCTATATATCTTAACTGCTCTTGTTCTCTCTCTTTGGAAAGAATTCCTCCTCTATTTCTAAGATGCAGGAGGCGTAAGTGCACTGACTTACACGGAACGCAAAACACAAACATTGGTAATAAGCCAATCACTGTGCAGCAGACAGCATACCACTCCCATGAGCCTCTGTCAGTTTCCATGGCCACTCTGTGGACTGCACGCCCTCCTTGCAAAGAGTTTGGTCTAAGGGACCTCAACACATCTTGGTGTACAGGCTGTGATGTAAGAGGAAAATAAAGAGGCATTTTCAGGCCCATATCAGAAAATGAGCAATATCATCTTAGATCACAGATCTCAAAGGCACAAACAAACAGGGGCATTGAGATAACATCAGAAAAGGGCCAGGGCCATGAGAACTGCCTCTGAGGGACAGACTGATGCCAGTGTCTGTTGTTTCCTAAGGGTAAATGTTGTGTTCAGCAAATGGATTCCTGGGCACTCTCCCAACCTTCTAGATCGTAATCTACAAAACAAATATCTTGGGGACCTGGATCAAGTTTTTGCTTTTTGCTTGATTGGTTGCTTGTGAGTTTTACTGTTGTTTCATTTTGTTTTATTTGGTTGAAATGTTTTGGTTTTGTTTGTTTGTTTGTTTTTACTATTTTTTCTTTGTACTTAAGAAATGTTTGTTCCATGTCATAGTTATCAACCCTGAGTGTACAGAACCTTCCAAAAAGCAAAAAACTCTGGGACCTAGATACCTCCCATCCCAATCAATTACATCAAAATTTCTATGGTTGAAAGCCAGGCAATTTAAATATATTTGTTTATTTGTTTTCCAATTCTGAGAGATTGAAAATGGGGGTGAGGGCACGATTTGCATGCTAACTCTCTGACAATGAGCTACATCATAAGTCAGAAATTGCATTTGCAAATGTTCTCTGGGACATTGTGTGGGTGTGAGGACTGTTGAGAATCACTGCCCTGGAGGAGTTTCCTGGGTCAGGACCCGAGTTGTCACCATTGCTTTTCTATAGGACCAGCCTGTCTTGTGGGTGTGTTAAAGAGAACAGCAGGAATGGAAGCCAGAGAATTAGGATAGGTGGCTTATTTGTATAACACTGAATGCTTTAATGCTCAGAGAGAGGTGGGCAGTTCAGCTCTCCTCCGAGAGTCTGTTAGGTAGAGTCCTCCCTGGCTTACCACAGCCCCCACGGCTCTGAACTTTGATTTTCATACAGGAAAGAATCAGAAGGGGACCCAGACCCAGACAGAGGAGCAGAAGACCAGATATGTCCAGGAACTCCAGAAGCACCAGGTGAGCAGCCACGGTCCCGGTTCAAAAGTTGCTATTTCTAACAGGCTCTTAATGCCACTCGTTTCCAGAGCCCCAGGAAATGAGAGAAACACACTTTGTTTAATACAGTAGATCCTAAAGGATGCTACCTCACCTACACTACCAAACTGTGGTATAGACTGTACCCTGAAGGAGTTGCTGTAGGTGAGAGGGGCTGGGGTATCTCTCCAAACCTTCCACCAGCTGTCATCTGAGAGCTGCTACCAGGAAACAATGTCCTCGAGCTTGTGTGGGTAGACAGGCAGAGAAAGCTGCGAGGCAGAGATGCAGATGCAGGCCACGAGAAGGCAGCTGGACATGGAGTACCAGCCGGGTGTGTTGGGCGCCAGCCAATGTTGTCAGCAGTTTCCTAGGGTCAGTTCTGAAACTGAAATCAAATTCCCATGTCATATAATTTACCCCTTTAAAATATGCAGTTATGCTAGGGAGTGACTGTCAGTGTGTTCCTAAGATTGTCAACCATTCCCCACCATCTATTTCCGGGGTGTTTTAACCTCCCCCAAAGAAACCCCATGCCCATTAGAAGCAACTCCTCTTTTTTTCCTTTCCCCCTGCCCCTGGCAATTGCTAACCTTTTTTCTGACGCCGTAGATGTTCCTGGTCTGGGCATGTCATGTAGCACATGCCTTTTCTTTCTGATTTCTTGTACTTAGCATAGTGCTTCTCAGGTTCATGCTTGCAGCATGGATCTACTTTATTCCTCTTTATGTGAGTACCATTCCACATACATGGCGTTTTGTGTATGCATCCAATAGCTGACGAATATTTAGGTGGCTTCTGGCTCTGATAAATGATGCTGCCGTGAGCTTGACTGTATAAGTTCCTGTGGACATGTTTTCACTCCCTATATATTTAGGAATAGAATTCTGGTCATAAAATAATGCTCTGTTTAATCCCTACGGGGTTGCCAAACTGCTTTCCAAACACCATCCATTGTACGTCCTCCCCAACAGGTCTCCATTTTCTTCACATCCACGCCAACATTTGTTACTAGTATTCTTTATTTCATCTGACCTACTGGATGCGTAGTGGCGTCTTGTTATGTTTTCATTTGCATTTCTCTAATGTCTAATGTTGTGTCCTTATTGGCTGCCTGCACATCTTCTTTGGAGGAATGTGTCAGGCACTGTTGTAAGAGCTGGGACAGTACTGACCTTGTGTTACAGTTGAAGATGTTAAGGTGTAGATTTCAAAATACTCCCAAGGACACTAGGAAAGCTGAACAAGCCAAATTCAAGCCCAGATAGTCTGCCTCTGGGCCTATTGATTTTAGTCATTTTGTGGGATATGGTATCCCTTTAGTATCCATAAAACTGGGACAATAATATCTGATTTGCTTATTTTATAAGATATTCTTATAAGGGTCAGCTCTTAAAATCAGTAAACTACTCCTGAATGACTATGCACAAATTGGACATAGCTTTGTGTTGTTTATCACACAAAGAGGAACCGTACAAGTAAGCAACTAAAGTCACATAATCATGTGACTATTGATGCTACAGAAAGTCTGGGGCCTCGGATAAATGCCATTAACTTTTTAATGTTTGCATAATGATTGTTTCTTCCTCCATCTCAAAGGAAACAGCTGAAAAGACCAAGAAGGTAAACACCAAAGAGATCTAACAAGAAGCACACAGAGCCGTGTCTAGAGCCCAGCGTCTCCTCTTCAGCGCTGAGTCCGGTACACACGAGCGTCTGCTGCAATCACCAAACCACCAGTATTTGCTTGTCTGGCAATGAATATTATTTCGTTTGTTTTGCAATGAAGGAAATGAGGGTGGCTGGCTAGCGAGGGAAGGCCATGACCTTCATTTCTAGGAGTGCTTTAAGAGAAACTAAAGGGGGTGCTGTGGGGCCAGAGGCGAGTAAGGCAACCGCATCAGGCTGACAGAGGAGCAGACACGGGTCTGAACGAACCCTCTCTGGGGTCACAGCAGCTGAGCAGAGGCCACAGGGAAAGCATGTGATGTTGTGGGGAGGACTGAGCTGGCTCTGCTGGAGGAAGGGAGGAGGCCTGCTGCCGGGACCCTGTCACCACTGTCACATGCAGCATGTCTGCTTCCCCTCTTGGTCCCAACAATCACCTGAATACACAGCCATCCCACTAGTTACCTGTGTCCCTCAGATTTGGATGGAGTTTCCAGGAGGTTGTGTTTAAATGATGCAGATACTTAGTGTACTTCAAGCGCCATGGAGACCTAACCAAAATTTTAAAGTACATTTTTTTTTTTACCAAAGGTGCTATTTCTCCCTCTCTTTTATTTTATTTTTTTTGGCAAGCTGACTTTATTCCTCTATTATTATCATTATATTATTATTGTCATTTTTTAGTATCTTTTTCTTGACTAGATATTAAGCTTCCATAATTATTTTTTTCAGTAGTCCTACTGTTTCAAAGGTAAAAGGAGATTAGGAGCTTTTCTGGGTACAGGGAACTCTGTAGCATAAATGGTCCCTTCCCCTGCCACACACTAGACTAGATACAACCCAGAGCGGCACCACCCCACCCCTGGCTTCCAGAAGGTAAGCTACGTGCCAAGAAGCATGAGATACATGCCTCAGACAGAAGCCATAGGACGAAGCATCTTCATAGACAGTTGTTGAGATCCAAATAGCTTATTTGTTTTTGTTTCTTGTAAGAAGCTCCAAGGACGGAAGCCCAGGCTATCCCAGCCTGCCAACACACTGTGATCCGTTGCTGACCGGCAGAGTGACTCTGGCCCTTTCTGCTCTTATTTCTGGGTGTCAGTTCCCTTAGCAAACTGATAAGAATGCATCTTGGGGTTTAATAAATGATACAGTTTGTGGCTTAGGTAACTGGTCCAGAGGAAGCTAGCGATTCACTGCCCTCTCCTTAGGTTAGATGAAGCCATACAACAAGAAAAGACAGCCAGAAACAGCATGGCCCGGTTTTGCCTTGGTCTAAATGATCCTTCCAGGTAGCTGGGGTGAGGACTTCATGGGTCAGTCTGCCCAGGAAGAGAGTGTGAAGGAGAACCTCCACCCTTCTCCACATGGCGCACGTGAGCGCGGTCTCTAGTTGGAGTCAGAGATTTTCCCATACAGATGAAGACAGAAGTTTTCAGATTTGAACAGTTGAAAATGAGGATTAAACCTTAGCACAGGGGAAGGTGGGGGAGTGACACACGACTCAGTTATTGCAAGTCCATTCTTTCTTTGGACCTCTGATTCTTTAACTCCCTTATTGCCATGTTTCACGTTCACTTAACATCCCCCCCAAAAAAAAATGATACCCTTATCTCATTTACAAAACTCAAACTATAGACCTTCCAGATAAAGTTTTGAAGTTTTCCGCACAGGCAACTGTGGAAAGTCGGGACAGAAGTAGAATTCCTCCTGGATAGTTTCCCTGCTCTCTTTCGAAAGGAGACAACTCTCTGTTGCCGAGTGTTCTGAGCTTTTATGTACCATCCCATTCAAAAACTCTTTAAACCCCTGGTGCAGTCCGGATTTCAACTCCCTCTCCAAGTGCTTTGGAGAACTCACAGCAGCATGCCGTAATCAAAAGTTTTGCCAGTTCTTGGATGTGATGGGGGAGGGCAGGATTATCAGTTTGCTGAAGGCAGGCAAAAGTACCTGTTCACCAGTCGTCTTTAGCACAGTGGTTTTCAACCTTGACTATCCCACCCCAGAACACTGAATACCCAAGGGCAAGCCCACGTTCCTCTTGAGTCCGCTACTTCTGTATAAATAAGGTGGCTGTTGTCTGCAGCACCATAGATAATGTGGTGCCTAAACCATTCATGAAAAGCTGCTAAGTAGTCTAATTTGGGGAGCCTTGGGTAGAGCTTTGCATGGGACCAACAAGCAGGATTGCATCCAGTTTGATTCCTACAGTCCTTCAGAAGCCTGTAGGCCACGGTTGCAAGCTCCTTGGGCTTTGTGTGTGTGTCATTAATAAACAGCAGTGTCTCTTTAAGATGCAGAGCCCAGGGAGGCCTTCGCATAAACAAATGCCAGGACTATGGATACTACTGTCAGTCTTGGGAAAGCAGGCTACAGCCAAGTCCATGTGAACAGTCTGAATTCCTTCATTATACCCATGATCTAAATGTTAACTTCAGGAAACAGTTTCAACAGCTCTCCGGTGCCCATGTGGTTATGAAAATGCGTTTGTATTTAGTGTGCTTCCATAGTTCATTTAACTTGTTTTTGTAATTTCTGATTTTTGTTACTATTAATAAATAAAACTAAAATCATAGTTTTGTTGGTTCTTTTATCTCCAATGAAGGCCAAATGAAATTATAAGAGCATTTACCTTTTACCACATAAAAGTAGGTGAGCCTTGGTGGAGATGATATTAATAAGTGATTATTCCCTTCTATTTAATGTTCAACATTGGGCCACCATACATGGCAACAATAATTTATTCTCATCAGTTTGAGCATTTGTGAATTTCTACAATAACTCTTGCCCATAACTTACCAAGGCTAATAGCAACAAAAATCTGTGGCTGTGAAGAAAAATCTAGAAGGCAATTTAACAGGCCCATCACAGCTGCTGAAAACAATGGCACTAGCTTCCCCCCATTCTGACTTACAGTACCAAATGTGAGTCCCTGCCTGTGGAATGGGCTTTAAATCCAACCAGAAGACAGTTGGTTGCACTAGTGGGTACATCTTGCCTGGAAGATGGAAGTGCAGCATGCTAAACCGTAACCACGAAGTGTTATGTGTAACACATCTCCCCAACAGCATATCTGTAAGGTGCTTAAAGACAGCAATTCTATAATGAAACATTTTTACAAGGATTGTAGAGAATCCACCACTGTCCATTTCAAGCAAGCTCCAGTTGGCCTTGGGATTCAGCAGCTAAAGTAAGGTAGTTCTGTCTAACTCACTTAAGAGTCAGCAGATTGGAATCTGCTTCAAGGAGAGAACAAGAGCTTGAGAAATGGGCAGCGGTTGAGAGGAAACAAGCTGAACAGAGCTCCAGCCATTTGGCTTCTGTCCTAATCAGGGTTACTCCTGCTATGATGAAACACCATTACCGAAAGCAACTTGGGAAGGAAAGGGTTTGTTTGACTCATATTTTCATATAAAAGTTCAAAAATGAGGGCAGGAACCCAGAAGCAGGAGCTGATGCAGAGGCCCCTTATAGGCTTGCCTACAGCCCAATCTTATGGAGGCATTTTCTCAACTGAGGCACCTTTCTGTAATGACTCTACCTTATGTCAAGTAGGCATAAAACTAGTCAGCATAGCTTCCCAGAAGTGTCATCCAAAAGGTAATCCAGCTAGTTATAGTGACAAGAGACAGGCAGCTATGCGCTCAGGACCTGGCATGAGATGTAATGAGTCTTTCTCTGTCCCTCCAGCTCCAAATAATGACACAGAGACTTCTTGTTAGTTACAAAAGCTCAGCCTATAGCTAAGGCTTATTTCTCACTAGCTCTTATAACTTCAGTTAGCCCATTTATGTTAATTAAGCCACATTCTGCCATGTTGCTTGTGGCTGTTACCTCTCCTGCACATCCTGCTTGTTCTGTGTCTCCTAGTGCCTTCACCTTTCTTCCCAGAGTCATCTGTGTCCCCAGAAGTCCTGCCTACCCCTTCCTGTCTAGCTATTGGCCATTCAGCTCTTTCTTAAACCAATAAGAAGGTGCCTTGACAAAGACACATCTTCACAGCATAAACTATTCCACAACAGTGAGTCTTAAATCTAGCAGCAGGATTTGATGAGACGGATTCCTCTGGCGGACAGGTAGATGGAATTCCCACCCATTTTATCACTGTATATTTTGCCAAAAGTGACCATCTTTTGAAGGATCTTATTTAGAATTGAGATAGTCTATGGGCTCAGAACTCAGCATAGCACAGCCCTGGGCTGAGAGACAGACCTGGGAGGCAACTGTGAAGAGCAGGAAGGCCAGATACTGACAAGCCCAAAAGTGTAGACTCTAGAAGGCTCAACTCTGACAATGGGATGCAAAACCCTGCCATCTGTGGTTAGGAGCAGATCTTATCCATTTAAAGTAACAGAGTTTAATAGCCCCTAGGCTGAGGTCAGCAGGATGGATCAACCTCTAGGGCCACTTATTGCTATACTGCTGTAGAGCCCAAGGTCTATGAAGTGTACCTTTCTAGTAGGACAGTTAATATTTAGGAGGACTTTAAAATATGAGGAGAAGGCCTGTGCTGCCTCAGGTGTCAATTGCTTACCACAGTCCCAATACACTTTGCTCCACTGACAGGTCTGGAAAGACTTGGGAGGGTGGGAGAGCCTGCAACAGTCAACAGGCTGCAAGGCGAAGTGAGGCCAGCAGAGGTCCCTGGTAGAAAAAAGAAGAGAAGCTTTTCAAATGAAGACAGCTTGAGCAGATTCTGGACACTTGCCCAATGTAGTCACAGCAACAACATAAACCACAGGAAAATAAGAGACCCCCCAAGTTCAGCTGAGAGTCCCCACCTGCCCATGCAGGAAATGCAGTCTCCAATTTCTGAGCAACCAAAAAGAAGCTCCTCTGACATTTCACTTTAAAAAAAAAAAAAAGCAAAACCCCGTATAGTTTAGCAGTATTTTTACTTGAACATGTTTAATTTTTTTTTTGCTTATTTATTTTCCTGCATGTAACTATACGCATCACCTGTCTTTCTGATGGTTGTGAAGGACAGAAAAGGGTATCAGATATTCTGGAATTGGAGTTACAGAGCCTGCATGTGGGTTCTGGGTACCAAAATCAAGTCTTCTGCAAGAGCAGCAAGTGGTTCGCTGAGCCATCTCTCCAGACCATTCTTTATATGTTTTTAGTTTTCAAGATCTATTTATTTTATTTTTATTATATTAATGTTTTGCCTGCATGTATGTATGTATGTGTATTGCCTGCCTGCCTGGTGTCTGTGGGGGACAGAAGGGGGCACTGGATCCCCTAAAACTGGAGTCACAGACAGTTGTGACCTGCCATGCGGGTGCAGTTGTGAGCTGCCACGCGGGTGCTAGGAATCAAAACTGTTCTCTACAAGAGCAGCACCCAGTGCTCTCAACCTCTGAGCCATCTCTCCAGTCTCCAGAATTTTAAAAATTATTCTTCATATATTAAAATTGCTTCCAGCAGTATTTTCCTTACTACCCCATTTCTGTGTTTCCACCCCCCACACACTAAATGCTTATTAGTTTTTAAATTTCTCTTATTATATCTTAAACCTATATTTTTCTATTTTATTCTCCTTGTAGTTCTCTAATTTTGCTTTCAAACATTCTTATTGTTAGGAATCTTTTGTGTTGTTCTTTTTATTTTTTTCAGCACTTCCTGCTCTTTTCCCTTCCCCTCTATGACGTTCTTCTCCACCCCTTTACCTTTTGTTTGTTTAAACCCTGCTTCCTCCTGAGTTTCCCTTGTCTCCTTCATTTGCTATTTATGCATTTGTTCTTTCATTTTTGGCAGAGTTGCATTCTAAAGCCCTGACTGGAACTCATTTTGTGAACCAGACTGGCCTCCGACTCATGGCAGTCCTCCCAAGTGAATGGTTTCAGTGACCCACTCTCACTGCTGCATAGGTCATCCAAACCAAGCAAAAAATTTAAAAGTCAATGAAAACACTTCAGAGTGCACCATAGATCAAATGACCTAAGTCTACAGAACAGTGGTTCTCAACCTTCAAATAATTTTGCTACTGTTATGTATCATAATGTGACTCTCTGAAATACAGGGTATCTGGTATGCGACCCCCAAATGGGTCATGACCCACAGGTTGAGAATTGCTTTTATAGAATGAACAACGCAGCCTACAGCTGGGAAAAATCTCCACCAATTACACAGCAAACTAGAGGCTGATACCCAGGGTACGTAAAGAACTGCAAAATGTAAGTGGGAAAAAAAAAACAAAAAACCTCAAATCAATGAATAGAATAAATAAATAAATAAATAAGTAAGTAAGTAAGTAAGTAAATAAATAAATAAATAAATAAGGAGGATAAAGAGGAAAATACAAACAGCAAATACATACTTCGGAAGTCTTCAGCACGCTTAGGCATCAGGGAAATGCAAATTAAAAGTATTTTCAGCCCAGTCAGAATGGCTATGGTGAAGAAAACAAATGACCACGAATGCTGCTCAGGATCTGAGGAGACGGGACCCTTATCCACGAGCCGGGGAGTCACTTCAGAAACAGCGTGGAGGCTCTCCAACAAATTAAGACTAGAGATGCCATATGGCTCAGCTACACTCTACAAGCCCACTGTCCACAACAGCTGAGGAACAGGACTGGCCTCGGTGTCTGTTGGTTAATGGATGGATAAAGAAATGAAGTACATAAATGTGTACAGAAACTTCCTCCAGTCCCAAAGATAAGTGAGATCATGGCATCTGCAGGGGAACAGATGGGTTCAGAGCATTATGTTACATGAAATAAGCCAGACTATTTCCTCTCATATGCAGTAACTAAAGTGGGGGGAGGGGCGGGAGTGCGTGTGTGTGTGTGTGTATGTGTATGTGTCTGTGTGTTGAAAATAGGCTACCATGAGAGAGGAGGAGGAACTCCTAAAGGAAGAGGTAAAAGAGAGGGTAATGGAATTTGCATGACAGAAAAGCGTAAAAAAACAACTATTTCAGGAAAGGAAGGGAGCCAGCAAGAGGGGCTAAGGGGACCTGAGAATATAATAGAGGATGGGGTGAATAATAACAAATAAAGTGATATATTTATGAAACAGCTTAATGAAACCCATTACTTCCTATAATATCTCAAAATTTTAATTAAAGAAAATGAAAACAAAAATGTTATCCCATTGAAAGATACCATGAAAACATCTCATCACTCAGACCTGTTGTTCTGTCAAGAGAGAAATATTGGGCACAGCTACATGGGTGGGCCCGATTTAGCACTCAGTAATCCAGTCATCCATGAACGTGGCCTTCTCATCCTGGGGTACAGCCATGGGTCTCCCGTGCGTGTCCCCACCCCCTGACAGACTAGGGAGGAACAGCGCATGCTCCTCATTCTGGCCCGTGACCGCTGGGAACAGGCTGTGCCCTCACGCATGCCCGCTGCTGACACAGGCTCTCTGAGTCGGACAGACTGCAGGCAGTGCCGTGTACACTGACTCGCCATTGACTAAACTTGGCTGCAGAAAGGGCCTTGGCCTGAGTAAACAGTGTCGGCCGCTAACGCCCGCCTGGTGTGCTTTGTTGCAGAGGAGAAACGCGCACAGCATATTCTGGTGATCCTCTGGGACAAGCTCAGTATTTTGTACCTGTACTGCTCTGACTTTCCACCATACTGAGGAACTGTTGCTCAGGATGTAAAGCCTTCCAGTGGCTCCCTAGTCCAGCATCTGCCTTTCTATCAACCCACACACATTCCCTCCCCCCCACCTTAGGAATTCCAGCTCAACACAAATCTAGGTTTGTTTTTGCGTGACCTTGAACAACGCCCATCATCGGCTTTCCTCTCTTCCCAAGCGCTGCTGCAAGCTTCAGCACGTGATAAGCCCAATTTACAAGCCTGTCTAAATCACACAGAACTGCCAGAGCCTCCTCTCCTTACCCCGCGTCTGAGCCAAGCCGCTGAGGCCGCATGCCAGTGTTAAGGTTCCTGCTGAATTCACTTCTGTTCTAACTCTCCTGACCCCAGGCCTATTTGGACCATGGTCTGTACATCAAGTACTGCCTCTCTTGTGCCCGGTTCCTTCACGCCTGCCTCTCCTTGACTGTGTTCCAGTCCCTGCTATTCACTGGGACCTCAGCCAGAACTGATTACCCTCATCTTGCCTAAGGTTATGCAGCCTTTGTCTCAAGGAGGGGTGAGTGGCTACATTATGCAGTTTTCCATCTCCACGGCCCTCCAAACACCTCATCTGTCCCCATGTCCCACAGCCTCACAAGCTAGAAGTCTCTTACAATCCAAACCAATCGAGGCAGAACATTCCCTGATCATCATAATTTCCTGCACCACAAGATCAAGGCTCTCATCTGAGTACTGATTCATAGACTTTTTTCCCCTTTCTCCATAATAAAGGTTGGATCTGGTGTACAAAAGCAAAAACAGGATCCCATATAGCTAAGGCTGGCCTCAAACTCATTATGAAGCCGAGTGACCGTGATCTCGGATCCTGTTTCCTCTACCACCCAAGTGCTGGGGTTACAGGTATATGGCACCATGCCCAGCTTAAATGATCACTTACAGGGTGGAACAGTACCAAGATTGAATTTAGGGCCCTGCACATGCTAGGCTCTGCCACTGGGCTATAGCCCCAGCTCTCCGGGACAGTTACCTTCTAAGAAACACTTCTTCCTTACTCTCTCCTCCCTCACTGCTCAACTCTTCCCTGGGGTTCCAAGTTTTTATCCCACCCCCCCCCGAAGGGTTCTTTAGTGCAGATCTAATCATTAGCCTTTCTCTCGGGCCCCATTAACTATAAGAACGAGGACAACACCTCCATTTCCTCCTCCCTTCTCTCATCAGTGGCCATTGCAGAGAACAGCATCTGCCTGTCCTTTCCCCTGGGCTGTATTTTCTTCATTTCCTTTCCGGCAGAGAGCTCAGCCTCAGATACGTGTATTCCCACCCACAGCCGGGGTCAGGTGCCTGCTGCCGTTGCCTGCCTACATTCATGAGTACTGCTTTCAGGGCTCACAATAGTCCTTCATTTCTCAGCTGTTCTAGGAGACATTCCTGTAGTGACACGCTACATCCCATACTACATACAGGAAGAGGATCGCACTAAGATTTCCCCTGCAGGTGCTCATCCTCAGCTCAGCCTCAGACACGTGTCTTCTCACCCACGGCAGGGGCCAG
>LOEQ01000304.1:853353-865936 GCA_001685075.1 Bramus lutescens | reverse complement strand
AGGTACACAATCCTATGTGGAAAGGAATCCATATTGGAGCTGTGCCGTGGAAGCTCCGCCCTTAGGCACTTGAGAGTCTTATGCATAGCGGGAGTCATGTGACTGCTGCTCCCAAACTTCCCTATGGTTCCCTTGGTCCCTGTGTTGGGTGACGTTTCCTGTGGAAACAAAAATCCGTTCACCCCAGAAAGGGCACTGATAACAGATTTTTAAAAAACAAAATCCTCTCAAATCTTAGTTGGTAAAGCACAGAAACATGGGGAAGAGGCTATGTTCTCACTGCTGTATCACAGAAAGCCCACCATAGCATGTGTGAGGAAGTGAAAAAAGCTGCCTCACAGGAGCTCCTTGTCTTCCTGCCTGTGTTTTTCCCCAACTTGATACGAATTGGATCATCTGAGAAGAGAGGACCTCACTTGAAAAAAATGACCCAATCAGATTGTCCTTTAGGCAAGCCTGTGGGGCACTTTCTTGACTGATGAACATGTAGAAGGACCCAGCCCACTGTGCATGGTGCCATCACTGGGCATACGGGACTAGGGTATAAGAAAGCAAACTGAGCAAGTCAGAGGGAGCAAGCCAATAAAGCGGCATCCCACATGGCCTCTGCTTCAGTTCCCACCCTGACTTCCCTTCACCATGGACTGCAATGCTAAACTGAAATAAACATTTTCATGCCCAAGTTGCTTGGTGTTTTACCACAGCAACAGAAACGTTACTAGGACATTATAACATCCTCCAAAAAAGTGTCTTCTCTCCCTGTCATCATTTACTGCTTAAATAACCTTGAGGTAGGGATTAGTGGACCTCAGTCTGGTAGTTTGGTGAGCTTCCTCAACCTTGTAGGTTGCGTGAACTTCCTGTACCTTGTGTGTTTCCTTTCTCTCACCAGGAAGGACTGTTTCAATCCTGAGGATGTAGTACACCATAGTTTCTTGATCTATTCAGGCTACTATACTAAAATAGCTTATACTGAGTAATTGAAACATTGTATTGTTCATAACCTGCAAGTTAGAAAGTCTAAAATCAAGGCACAGGCAAATTTGGTGTCTGTTGAGGGCTTGCTCTTCCCCTCCAAGATGATGATTTCTGGCTGTGTCCTCACAGAACGGATGGGATAAATAAGCTCCCTTGGGCCTCTTTAATAGGAACATTCAATATCGTTCATGATGGTAGAGAACTCAGCATTAAGTTTCAACTTGTGAACTGAAGGGTGAACACATCCAGGCTGTAGCAGGAAGCATTCTGTAACTGGGGAAAGGTTCGATTAAATGAATTTTAAGAGTCCATCTATAAATCTCATGCTGGTCTCAAACTTGCTATGTAGAGCAGACTAGTCCCCAACCTGCGATGACTGTCTTCCTCCCTCTGCCACCCAACTGCTGGGATTACAGGCTTTTGTCACCATGCCCAGCTGTTTTTCTGAGACCCAGCATAGCACATCCCTCTCATCTCCTTCTTTCATTTTGGGCTCTGCACGTTCGGAGCAAGTGCTTCCCCCGCTCCTGAACTATTACCCTCTAAGATGATTTCTAAGGTCACCATGGTTCTTATGAGATCGGAATGGTGACTACAAATTAACCTAGACAAGAAGCCAAATAAATTTGGGGAATTGACATAGGGAACATGGATGCATGGGCAGAAACGGGTTGGATAACTTGAAATCCTCTTGATACATGTTTCCAAGCAGACAGACTGGTAGGTGGCTTAGATGGTCTACTTCACTTCAATTTTAAGACATTCAAGCAAGTACCTCTTTTCTTCTTTCATCCTGCACCCCCATCTCCACCAATTTGCCTTTCAAAAGACTGCATTATGGTTAATAAGTCTTTTAAAAAGATATTTAAGGTTAAAGTCTCTTTTTAAAATATTTTCTTAAATATCCATACACGCATGTTGCAGGGAACCATGGAACTGGCCTGGACTAACTGCCTGAGAAGCATGTGTCATAGGTTTTTCAGGTTAGAGACCTTGGCTCCTGGGGCACAATGTGCCTTCGAGTTCCTGAGAGATTGATGCGCTCCCTCAGGCAACAACGGTTCAGGCTGCTTTATGTTTCTCTGTATGATCCCATAGCGGTCAAGGAACCATGGGAGCTTGACAGGACAATTGGTCTTAGACAGTAAGCTGTGTACTGTGCATAGCTTGCAAAGTTCATTGTATCCTGGCAGCTACAACTGTATTGATCCTGACAGTTGCCATTATATCTGTTTCTGATAAAGTATAAAAAGTCTGATTGCTCTCAATATAATTGCCACAGCTTAAGTTTTGTTATGGACTGATGTGGAATTCCTCTCTGTATGCTGTGAATATGTTTTATTGCCATTGGTTAATTAAGAAGCTGCTTTCAGCCAATGGCTTAACAGACTACAGCCAGGCTGGAAAAGATATATATAGAGAGAGTAGGCACAGTAAGAGAGACACCATGTAGCTGCCAGAGGAGACAGACATGCCCCAGAACCTTACCAGTAAACCATGAGTTTCATGGTAAAATATAAAATAATAGAAATGGGTTAATTTAATATATAAGAGTCAACTAGAAGTATGACTAAGTGATTGGCCAAGTAGTGTTTTAATTAATAGTTTCTGTGTGATCGTTTCTGGGGTGGGCAGCTGGGAACAAACAAATAGTCTTCGCCAACAGTGGACCCTCCAAATGGCCTAATTTAATTTCTTGAGGCCCTATCACTTTACCTTGGCCCAGTAACTAAGTGCAGGCACTTACAACATACAATGTGTTGGTATCAGCGGTTTAAAGTTGCTTGATTTCAAGCATCTATCTATAAAAGACATAGATATGTCTTCTTGTTGTTGTTTTTTGAGATAGGGTTTCTCTGTGTAGTCCTGGCTGTCCTGTTCTGTAGACCTGGCTGACTGGTCTCAAACTCACAGAGATCCTTCTGCCTCTGCCTCCCAAGTGCTGAGTTTAAAGGTGTGCACCATCACCAACTGGCATATAGAACATTTTTTTAATTGTGTGTATGCGAGAGTGTATGGGTAAACATGTTCGTGTGTGTGTGTGCATGCGTGTGTGTGTGTGTGTGTGTGTGTGTGTGTGTAGACCAGAAGTTGACATTAGTATACTCTTCAGTTATTCTTCACCTTATTTTTGAGTCAGAGTCTCTCACTGAACCTGGAGCTCAATAATTGGCTGGACCAGCTGGCCAGCAAGTTTCAGGGATACCACCCCGATCCCTGTCCCCACTGAGCACTGGCAGTTACAGATGTATGCCTCTGCACCTGGCTGTTACAGGAGTTCTGGGGATCTGAAATTGAGCCCTCATGCCGGTGCAGCAAGTGTTTCCTATCTGTGCAAGTCTTGCTTCCCTATTACAGCCAGGTCAAGTCAGGGTGAATTTAGGGAATTACCCAAATGAAAATCAAATATTAAAAGGCAGTTTCCAGAGTAGGGAGAGAATTCATTCAGAATAGTGCTTGACTGGCAGCATCAGGACCTTCCATCTCCAGAACCCACATGAAAATGCCCGTCATGGTAGCATGCACTTTTCCTTCCAGCCCTGGGAAGGCAGAGACAGTAGAATCCCTAGGTCTTGCTGCCAGTCTGGATAGCCTATGTGAGGACCTCCAGGACGATGAGAGACCTTGTCTAAAGGAAGTGCACCCACTTTAGTATTTCTAAGGATGACTTATGAGGTCATCCTCTGGCCACCATCCACCAGCACTCAAACATGTACCTACACACCCATGAATGGCATGCATGCACACACATGCACGCACACACACACACACACACACACACACACACACTTTAAAAAATCAAAAAAATTCTCATTGACCATGCTTTTGCTACAAATTACTAATCTTATTGTTCAGTTTCATTCTTCAAATTTTTATTCTCAGAAATAAAATTTCACCCCGTTTAATGAATAACTTGTCCATGATCACTTTTAAATCTTTGCTGACTTTTCAATCTTCCACCAGTCTCTGGAAATATTTTTAGAACATATGTGTGTTTAGGAAGTGAAAACACATTTGAAAAACTTAAATGAAGCACAATTCAGAGGATAAGTATTATAAAAGAGAATTTTATTCTGTATTATGTAAGTCTAAATTATAACTTACATAAGCATGAGTTAACTCTAACTTTAGAAAACCTGTGTCAAGCTTGCATCAGTCCTTGAACAAATAAGGGGAGAAAGGAAAACTACAAAGAACATGAATGATTAGACAGATCGAAGCAGATGCTCTCAGACCCATGCAGTAAGTCTAGCATGGATGTGGGACTTGAAGACATTCTTAGGCTTGTTATGGAATATTAGTCCAAGATGTGTTGCATTTGTTTATGCTGTGGAACATTTGTTTAATGATTTTAAAATGTGTTGCATTCTTTTATGTTGCATTTGTTTAACTCTGTGAAGCTGTTAATTTGCCTGTCTTGGTTTAATAAAGAGCCAAATGGGTCAATAGCCGAGCAGGAGAGGATAGGTGGGGCTGACAGGCAGAGAGAATAAATAAAAGGAGAAAAAGAAGAGAAAAGGGAAAACAAGACAAGAAGAAGAGGACTCCAGGGGTCTGCCAGCCATCCATCCAGCAATGGAGTAAGAAGAAAAGAAAGGTATGTAGAATAGAAAAGGGTAAAAGCTCAGAGACAAAAGGTGGATGAGATAATTTAAGTTAAGAAAAACTGGCTAGGAACAAGTCAAACTAAGGTCAGACATTCATAAGAAAGAACAAGTCTCTGAGTGATTATTTGAGAAGGGGTAGTGCCCCCCCCAAGAGAAAAAAGAAAGGATTTTTAAAAAATGACATAGACTGTTGCTACTAGCAACTATTCTATGCCATGACCTGCATGGCTTCAGATTGTCCTGGCTGGAGTAACAGGGAATGAAGACACAGCAGACAGATGAACAGAAAAGCTGAGGTGGGGTGGGCCATGCTCACTGATGGAGACGCACCAGCATCCTGGAAACTTGGTGTGTTTATTAAGTACAGCTGAAGGAGGAGACGGGTTAGCTAACACTGGCAGAGCGTCTCTGCAAGGGAAGCAGCCTCAGGCTACAGTCGTCCTGGAGGCAGCAACTGTGGTCCACACATTCTGTGCATACTGCCTGCATCTACACATAGACCAGGGGAAGGCCATGCCATGCTCACATGTCTGTCCTTGATACAGCCTCCTGTCACCAGCACGCATCCACTCAGAACTGCATTCCCCGCATCTCTCAGTTTCTTGTTTCTTAATTTTTCCAGATGCAGCTCAACTTTCTACCCAGCAAGAGTTCTGTGTAGTGTCCAGAATGGATTAAAAGAAAGAAACAAAACACTTCCACCTCTGGCCTCGGGTCATCCTGCTCAAAAACAGGAAAAACTTGAAAGCCAGTGAGGTTCTCCTCGGCAACACGCCTCTCTGAGGCTGCTATCAGAGCCATACTTTGAAAGTGCCTAGGATCCATGTCTGCACATAGTCCAACCGTATCCTAAGTTTAAGTGCATTTTCAAACCCTTAAGTACCTCCTTCAAATCCTGTTAGCATTTTCAAAAGCCAGTTGTTTGGGAGCACTGTTCCTGCTTCTGGGTTAGCTGTAAGTTTGTAGGAGCTGGGCCACAAAGATTTAGTGCAACTCTAGCTAGGCTTTGGCAAGTCTCACCAGGTTGATTTTTCATTTTGTTTTGGGTTTTTGTTTTTCATTTAGTGCACAATCTCTCTCTCTCTCTCTCTCTCTCTCTCTCTCTCTCTATCTATCTATCTCTCTCCCCCTCCCTCCATGCCCTTGAGGCAGCTATATTAATTTGCTGGTAAGCTTGCAGAGGATAGTGGGATAGTGTGATTGGTTGCCAGTCCTTCCTAAGGTCCTGTACAGGGTGTGCTGTCTGTTCCACAAACTAGATTACATTGCACCTGGTTCTGACATAATTCCGCAAACCCTGTCTTGAATAACAGGTAATCATCCCCTGGGTTGAGGTAAGATTTTGCCAAGCTTAGCCAACCAGAAGGAGGCCAGGTATTGTCTGTCACCCAGGATACTCTGAGTAAATACATGCGCAGATAGAGTCATAGGCCCACAGGCTGTACAGGTCTGTTTGATCTCCTTTAAGGATTTGAAAAGCAATGTCTTGTGATAACGCACCGTTTGGTTTCGATTTTGTGGATCAGATCATGCAAACAGAGGAAAGCGGTTAAAACCATGAGTGTCTTCCTCCAAATATCTTGCCCTAAACACGGCTGCTCTAAAGGAGAGAGTCTACACTGTCTTAAATCTCTGAGTGGCCCAGACCCAAGGTGCAGTTTCACCGTCGGTTGGGTAACCCCATCCTTGTAACCACTTCCCTCAGAGTTGGCATCTGAGCTGGCAGGCAGGTCAGACAGAGCAAGCATGACAGGTGAATCAAAGTTGCCCCTCTGTCTCTGCAGGTCCTGTTGGCATCATAAGAGCTGCAGCCATGGCCCTGTCACTAACTGTGGCTGTCTCTCAGGGACAGAGGGTCAGTCCTTCTTAACCGGAGTTTAAAACTCCATAGACCAGAAGTGACAATGGTAATGTATTCAGGGGCTTCAGGTATGTGTATAGCTCTTAATTTTTCTGCTGTTTTTTCCCCAAGTAGCCACACTTACTGTCCCCTTCTTCAGGAAACCAAGGGTGTATCTCCTGAGCATCATTTAAGAATGGATGGAACTAAACCATCTTTACCTTATTGCAGTAGCAGTTTCTTGTTGGGTGCTAGCCTACAAATAAAGACACGGAGACTTATTATTAATTAAGAATGCTCGGCCTTAGCTTAGAGCTGTCCCACTAGCTCTGATAACTTAAATGAACCCATAGTTTTCAATCTACATGCTACCAGATGACATTATCTCTCTCCCATCTTGCACCTCCTGTTTCCTCTGTCTCTCCTCAGGCCTCCGGCAACTCTATGGCTGGTCCTGGTCAGCCCACTGCTGACTCCAGCCTTTGACTCAAGGTGGCTTTGTTGACAGTGGCATAGCTGTACGGACAGCTCTCCCACAACACCTTATTCCCAGGCTTCCTCGAAGATCTCCTTCAAAGTGCTATCGTATAACTGCCTGCCTCTAGCCTCTGCTTGCCCCATGTTTCACAACCAACACATAGAAATGGCCTCCTCCTTACCTTTATTTGTGCCGGTCTCACAGGAGTATTCCCTTGCCTGACCAACGTGAGTGCCCCATAGTCAAGGTTCCTGTTCAAGCACCATTTTCCAAATCCTGCTTGGCTTTGGGATTGACCTGAGTGGAGTGGCAGGGAATGAAGAAATATAGACACACATACAGAAAGGCTTCAATGGCATGAGCCATGTGCTCTGATGGAGATGCACTGACAATCCAGAGACTCAAGGATGTCAGCAGAAAGAGGAAGCAGTTAGCTAAGCTTGGTGGCGGCAGCGTGGGGGGTGTCTCTCTGTAGGGGAGTAGTCTCAGGAGGAGAAAATTGTGGTAGATACTTTCTGCACATGGTGTCAACATTTGGCATCCTTGACATGGCGATGTTCATGTCGTCAGCACACATTCACTCAGGACCTCATTACGTGGCACCTCAGTTACGTGGCGTGATGTAGCAGAAAACAATGTTGCTGTCTGAATAGGGGAGTCTTCCTGTCAATAAGATACGTATGTATGATAAAAATATTTCTTAGAGTTTATCAAAGAAATATAACAGATAAAATCATCATCATCGAGAACTTGCGCCTTTTACGGATGCTTATAAACTGTCTTCAGAGAGGTCACACAATATACAGTCCCACCGAAAGCAAAGGGACTCTAATGGGCTGGAACATGGCAAACATGGCTCTGGTGAGCCTTGCCCTTCTAGTCCCACTTCCTTACTAAAAACCATTAGATTACATTCCTAAAACTACCCCCTCCCCAAAGTCTATTCCCTTATTTAGCCACTACCTCCTCCTGAGGCTGACTACCAAGGTCCAGCTATCTGATGAAGTTCAGCAATCTGAGGACCCCTTTGGCTCACCTAATTAACATGCTCAATCAAAATTAAAGACCTCATTCTAACACAGGATTCCCCTTTTACCTTCATAAACTGCCATTTGCCCATGGGTCACATCTGTCTCTTCTCTATCCAGAGGTGGTCTACTGTCCCTCATCTGGATGCAAATTCGTTCTCCTATTCTCTGTTCCCTTCCCTTCTCCCTTGACCTCTACGTCCTGTCTTTATCTCTTATTTCCTGCTTTTTGTCCCTTTGGGGCAAACCAGTTTCCTTTTGCTGAGAAGTTGGTCTTAGCAGGTCAGTTTCCCTGTACCTTCAAACTGTTTGATTAGCAGTAGAGGAAGGTGGGGCTCCCTGATATTCTATTTTTCAGGTACTGATTTTATTGTTCGGGTTATGAAACTGAACATCTACCTATGGTTCTGATTTTTCCTTTTGCTCGTGGTTTTGTTGTTTGTTGGCTTTTTGGTCCTAGGTCACTAACAATTAGTTTTTTTGTGTCCTTAGCACTAGCAATTATTTTCCCCTACTTTGCTCACCCTCCTTTGACTTCATATGTGTGGTAGTCTTTGTCCTGTCACAAATTTCACTTCCTGTATAAGCCAGCTTACCCAGCTTTCCCTTTGTCGTTAAAACAAAAGACGTTCAAATGTGTGCCACTGGAGAAGCCCAAGAAGAGAAAACAAACACAGAATAACTCAAAAGCCCGCAAAATGAACACAGAAAATGCCCCCCAGAGAGAAATCAGAGCATAGTGTGATGCAGTCATTACCAGAATTGGGACGTAGATAAACTTAATCTAGAATTGCAATCTTGGGAATATTCCAGAACAGAGTATGAGAAGCTCAGGAGAGGATTAACTGAGTCACGCTGCCCTCAGACCTGGTCCGTTTAATGACTCATTAAGAGTGATTTCTAGCTCTGTGATGAGAAAAAGCGGAGACTAAGATCAGTACCTTTTATGCTCCCTTAGCAATTATTTTGTGTGTCTTTATTATATTCTAAAGATTCTCTAAGTGTTTGCTTTAAATGCTTGGATGCATCAGGGACCAACGTAGGGAGGAGGTATAGTCATCTCTGTTTTATGAAGCCCATATTCTAGTAAGGAGAGCTAGACAACAGACATACTGAAAGTGATCGAAAGTGATAAGGTAGCAAGACAGGGGAGACTGAGAGACTGTGGGATGAGGGAGCATCTGGGATTCAGACTTTAAGTAGGATCAAGGCAGGCCTCATTGGAAAAGAATGTAAGGAAAGGAAGCAGAGGAAACTAAATGGGTAGTGGCTGAGAGAAGCAGGAGTGTTCGTTCGTCTGGCTGGCTCGAGGGAAGAGGGAGAGAGTGGTGGATACACACGTGACGAAGTGATGGGGGGTAGGAGGAGTGTAGCAGCAGGCCACTTGTTATTTCCCAGCTGCTTAACCCCGAAATAATCACACCAAAGCTGTATTATTTAAATCATTGCTTGGCCCATTAGCTCTAGCTTCTTATTGGCTAACTCTTACATATTAATTTAACCCATCTCCATTAATCTGTGTATCGCCACGTGACAGTGGCTTACCAGCAAAGTTTTGGCATATCTGACTCTGGCGGCTGCTCCATGGCATCTCTCTGACTCCACCCTTTCTCCCAGCATTCAGCCTAGCTTTCCCCACCTAGCTAAGTTCTCCCTTGCTATAGCTCCAGAGCAGTTTCTTTATTCATTAATGGTAATCACATCACACAGAGGGGACTCCCACATCAGAGGAGAGTGTTCTGACAATGTGGAAAGGCTGTGGAAAGACTTTTGGGTTTTACTCTGATGAAATAAGGGCACTTACAGGTAAGTGAACGGGAAGACAGTAGATGCTTCTTATGCTACATGTTTGCCCAGTCCTCAAAACTCCTTTGTGTCAATCTGAATTGGTCTCCCTTACACATTTGTACATTCAGCTACCCATGAAGAAGATCCCACAATGATTCTGTTACAGAGTGAGGAGTGGTGGATTCATGTTGGGAAGAGCTCTAGGTCCATAGATACCATTTGAATCTGTCGAAAAGAAAGGTGGGTACCTACATTGTTAACAGATGAGAATTGGGAAGTCTGAACAGATAATGGAAACATTTCTGTAGTCCCTGGTATCCAGCCCTAAGAAAGAAGTAGGATGGCAAGTGTAATAAAATCAGCCCCTTCTAGGCTGTTATCTTGGGAGCACATTGTAACAAGGATAAAAGGCAAACACATTTTGTGAGGGAAGTAAAAATCAGCTCTGTGGAGTTTTCTAACCCAAAGGCTGAGGTTTGGTATGGTGGTGAATGAATGCCTCTATTGTAATCCCACTCCACAGGAGACGCAGGGATGGGACACATCATCACGACTGCACTGAGACCTATCCATCTGCATAGATATAGATTAATTTTTTTAGTGAATATAGTGAAGAGCTAAGGACAGCTTCTCAGAGTCAGAGGGACAGTGTCCTGAGCAGTGGAACAGGCAGCTGCTGACCTTAGCAGCCGCAAGAGGAGGAGGTTGAAGGTTATGACTTCTGAGAGGAAAGAAAGCAGACAGCACCAGCAGGGAATGTCTTGAGCAACTACCCCCAAGGGGTGGGACTTTGGGGATACAGAAGTACATAGTTCATTAAAGGGAGAACTGTTCCTCCCATTTCTTTATCTTGTCCTTGGGTGTCATTTTTTCCTCTCATCTTTGGGCTTAGACTGGTTGTAAAACAAAATTTTATTTCTAAGGCAGTACAGTTTTTACATCAAATAGACCCAGACCTTGTCCAGACACTGGCTATCTGCATCAAAGGCCATTGATGATTCTGTCATTTATTTGCACTAGACGATGCTATGCGTAAAAGCTAAACTCTGGCACAGTTATCTTGACATACTTCTGGTGGTTCCCCGGAAGCTACAGAGGTCCTTTCTTCATTCTCTTCTTCCTGCCTAGGGCCCCAAGACATCAGAACACAGGAGGATGAGGCAAGAGGTCTACAAATTTGAGGCCAAACTGTGCAAAGGGAAAGAGACCCTGTCTCAAAAGATGGACAAAAGGAGAGAAACCCTTCACAAACAATAAGCAGAACTCTGCCCAAGTAGGGTTTTCCTGGAGTCCACTCAGAGGGAGCCACACATATGGAAATGTGGAAATGGAGCTTGGTCTATATCCACTCTGTCCTCAAGTATTGTAGCACATCAGACAAATGTGCTTGAATTTCCTTCATTTGTAAAATGGAGATACAATCATCGGTATTTTATAGAGTTGTTATGAGAATAAAATGAAATATGTAGTATATAGAAAACCTAAAACTCAACCGGGAGGTGGTGGTGCACGCCTTTAATCCTAGCACTTGGGAGGCAGAGGCAGGCAGATCTCTGTGAGTTCGAGGCCAGTCTGATCTATAGAGGTAGTTCCAGGACAAGCTTCAAAACTACAGAGAAACCCTGCCTCAAAAAAACAAGCAAACAAACAAAATACAAACAAATAAAAGTCATGATATGCTGAGTATTTGCTGTTCTTCATTGTGACGGCAGCTAGCTTTCCTTTCCTGTAGAAGGAAAATAACAATTCTTCGGAACTCTGCCATGTAAGCTGAATGAAGCAAGCAAATAAATGTTAAGGCCTTGGCAGACAGTGCACTGCCAAAGAAAAAAGTAACCATTGTTGGTCTTGTGGCATAGCTATTTGTACAGCCCTTATGTATCTTGTGGACAGCAGAAAACTAATGGAGGTATTAGTTTCAGCTTCTAGTAGAGGTAGCAGAGATAGGAAGAGAAGTCCCAGTAGATCGATCACTCAGGAGACTGCAGAAATGAAGGAAGAAATTATAGTGATTTGAACTAACATAATGAGTGATCTTGGGGTTAACCAAAGTGTAAGGAGGTAACCTCCGTAGGAATTGGCTCATGGCTCATAAATGGATACAAAGTACAAGTAATGGTCATGAATGACTTCAAGGTTCTGACTGGAACAGCTCAGCGGACTACAGTGCAGTTCCCTAGACACCCAGCTGGGGAGGAAAGTCGTGGTAGTTGTCTTGAGATGTCCTGATGGATAGGAAAGTGCTAGGATGTCTAGACTGCACATCTAGATCTGGCACTGGAGACAGCATTTCTGGGTGGGGGCAAGACCGCAGCTGTGGACAATGTATTGACATGGGACATTGTCAAATTGGGCAGACTTACCATAAATCACTAAATTCTGTAACCTCTGTTGTTAGAGAGAGAGTCTCATTGCACAGTGTAGGCTGTCCTTGACCTGTCTCAGCTTCCTGAATGTCAGTGAGGAAAAACCTCTTGAGAGACCCTAGATATGTTTTTCCTGCCTGACCTGCTGTGGTCAGATAATTAAAAACTAAAACTAATAGGAACTTGCAATTATGCAGGTCTGTAAGAAGAACACATTGCCAGGACAGATAAGAACGGCAAGAGAGAGAGAGTGAAGCTCAAAGGCCTCATCTAATCCGGAAATGTGTACACACTGTCAAGAGAATGAAGTCTGTGGGAGAAGACAATTTTGCCTACAGAAGAAAAGGGACTTTCGCTTCCTAGTTCTTGATCTTGTTTTAAATACACAAACTATCAGAATTTCTCCTTTTCAAAGAAGCCAAGACAACACTGTTCTAATTCTTTCCCGAGATCCAGATCCAGAACTGACAAGCAGTTACTTTATTGTGTGTGGGGGG
>LOEQ01000304.1:835579-853305 GCA_001685075.1 Bramus lutescens | reverse complement strand
GAGAGAGAGAGAGAGAGAGAGAGAGAGTCAGCCTTACCCTGCAGCCCAAGCTGGCTGCAGCCTCACAATTCTCCTGCCTCAGCCTCCAAAGTGTTGAGATAATAGGGTTTTTTCCTATATTCTCTATATTTCGCAAATGTCTTTCTTTCCCTTTCTCTCTCTTCTTGTAACTCCAGATGTATTCCATTGGGATGATTGTTTTGTACTGTTTAAGTATCTTTTATTTTATTTTATTTTATTGGCATACATGTGGTGGAGAGCCATGCCACACAGCATGCATGAGGTGTTAAGGAGACAAGTTGTGAAAGTCTTTTTCTATTCCATCACATGGGTTCCGGGGACTGAACTCAGGCTGTTAGGTTTGGCAGCATGTGCCTTTACCTGCTGAGCTATTGCTGGCATCCGTTTTTCATATGCTAGTTTAAACAAAGTAATGGGTTTCCTTTAATCATTCTTTTAATAAAGCAATAATAATTACTACTAATATTATTAGCATGTGTGTGCACGATATGTGTACGTGTGAGCATGCATGCCGTGGCGCATGTGTAGAGGTCAGAAGACAACATTAATAGGTTCTGTTCTCTTCCAACTTTATGTGGGTTCCGAGAACGAACTCGGGCTTCCAGGCTCCCATGACAAGCTCTTGTGAGCCATCTCACTTGCCCCCATTTAGCCATTCCTTTTTTTTAAGATTCATTTTATTTTTAATTGTATTTTGAATTCAGAAAAGAGTGGGCCTCTCAGGGCTATCAACTGAACATGACATAATAAGTTACAGTAAGACCAGGTGCAAACCCTCATATCAGGGTTGGATGAGGCAACTCCGTAGGAGGAAAAGGATCCAAGAGCAGCCGAAAGAATCAGAGACATTCCCAGTCCCACTGTTAGGAGTCCCGCGAAAACACCAAGCTGCACAGCATAACGTATATGTAGAGGACCTAGCACAGCCTCACGCAGGCCCTGTGATTGCCACTTTAGTCTCCGTGGGCCCTATGAGCCCCGCTTGGTTGATTCTGTGGGCCATGTTCTCCCGGTGTCCTCAACTCCTCTGGCTCCTATAATCCTTCCACCCCCTCTTCCATTGGGTTCCCTGCTTCTCCTACATCTTAGGCTTCTGGAAGTTTTTTCAACTTCCTGTGTCTCCATTTCTATTCTAAAGGGGCAAAATAATAGTATTTACCTATTTACTTATTTATCTATCTATTTATTTATTTATAAGGATTAAATAAGCCAATGTGCGTTAATTCTAAAGTTTTGGGCACACAGGAAATGTTGTGTCAAGTATCACAATTGCCAAATATCTTCATCTCATATATTGCCTCCATTCTCAGACTGTCCTGTGTCAGAGATGTCTCACAGATAAGGAACAGGAAAGCATAAACTTAGGGATGCATCCAAGACTACAAAACTAGAAAGGAACAGAGACAAAAAATAAATTCGCACACCTGTCTCACACCTGTTCTGTACCATTTATTCATTTATTTATTTTAAGATTGTTGTGTCAACATGAAATAGTCACTTCCTATTAGCACTCCCTATAATATAACTGCTGAACTCACAGAATTAACGCATGCGTCCCCATCTATCATGGTTCTAATGACATCTGCACAGGTTCTCACTTGATTCAGGCCAGACCTAGTGGTCCACCTCCAGCTTGGTTTTCCCATAGGTGGAAGCAACATTTAGCACACAGCCCAAAACTTACCTTAAGAATGTAAATAGCAGGGGGTGGAGGGATGGCTCAGTGGTTGAGCACTCAAGCTCTGGCAGAGGACCAGAGGCTTGGTTCCCAGTGCTCCATCAGGTAGCTCACAATTTCTTTTACATCCAGTTCTGGAGGACTCAGTGGCCCTTGGTGTCTGTGGGCACCTGCAGGTAGCTGCTGACATAACTCACACAGGCATACATACATACATAATAAATAAGTATTAAGAAGAATAAGGTAACCCTTTCTAAAAGAGTATAGCTATCATTTCTGTACAATTCACAGGCCTGTCTCCCTGGACTGTCCACTTCCTGGGACATCCTATGTGGAAATTTCAGAAGCAGGCATAGCTTTATAGCCAGGAATAAAATTATTTTGTCATCTAAATCATCTAACTCACAAAATTAAGGTTTTGATCCAATTAAAAATTTTGTTTCCTGAAAAATTTTCTTTCCTTTTTTTCCCCTAAAGTCTCATTACCAATTTCTTCTCTGTCTGTAACCTAAGCTTGAGTCCTCTGAGCTCAAACACCAGGAAAGACATTACCACACCCAGGTCCCCAGAAAGGAACAAAGGAAGATGCCTGAGTTCCCATGTGTGGCAATAATGAAATATCATCACCAAGATGGTTTATTATCTTTCTGCAGGGTGGAGAGCCCGAGGTTAATATACTGACAGACCCAGTGTCTGACAAGAACTCCCTTTGTGGGTCATAAATGGCACCTGTCATTTGTTCTCACGTGGTAGAAGAGACAAGAGGCCTCTCTCACACCATACCAACTGGTTTTGTATCATCATACCACAAGTTAGAGCAATCAGAGAGGAAAAGCCTCAGTTGAAGCAGGCTTTCTTTTGGACACCAATTAGCTCCTAAATCATGATGTGGAGACTTATTATTAATTATTAATTCTCAGCCTTATGCTTGTCCCACTAGCTCTTACAACTTAATTTAACCTCTTTCTCTTCATCTATGTTTTGCCTTGGGATTTTTACCTTTTTTTTCATTCTGTATGTCCTGCTTCTTTTGTGGCTGGCACCTGCCTGCCTGGCTGGCCCCACGTCTGTCTGTCTGTCTGTCTCTCTTTCTCCCTCATTCTCTCTCCTCCCAACCTAAATTCCTCCTACTACTTATTCTCTCCATCTGCCATCCCCGCCTAACCCTCTACTTCCTAGCTATTGGCCATTAGCTTTTTATTAGGCCAATCAGGTGCCTTAGGCAGGCAAGGGAAAACAAACGCAACTCATCTGTACATAGCTAAAGTAATATTCCACAACATAAACAAATATAACTCATCTTTATATAGTTAAGAAATAGTCTATTCAACAACACTCAGTTGAATAAATGCCTCCATAAGATCTATCTGTAAGGTTTTTTCTTAATTAGACATTCATGGGGAGGACCCAGGCATTGCGGGTGGGACCACCCCTGAACTGGGGGTCCTGGGTTCTATAAAAAAAAGCAGACTAAGCAAGCCATGTGAAGCAAATCAGTAAGCAGCATCCCTCCATGGCCTCTGAATCAGTTCCTACCTCTAGGTTCCTGCCCTGTTTGAGTTCCTGTCCTGACTTTTTTCAATAATGAACAGCAATATGGAAGTGTAAGCCAAATAAACCCTTTTCTCCCCAGCTTGTTTTTCGGTCAGGGTGTTTTTCATTGCAGCCTAGACACCCTAACTAACACACGCAGCAATACAGATTTCATCATATTTGCTTTGCCTTAATGATCCAGCTTCTCAGGGGACTCTACCTCTTATTACCACTACTTTTGGTGTAAAGATTTCAAAGAATGAATTTGGGGGAAACACAAATATTCAGATCATTAATCTATTTTTACAAAAAGCATAGAGATGTAAGAGATTTAGAAATTTATATATAATAATAATAAGAAGATAAAAAAACCACTGGACAAACAGAAAAGTTCAGAAGAGTCAGCCTCACCTAATGTCTGATATTTCTACAGACTTTGTCCAATAACAAGTAAAAGGACTTTAGCAAACACATTCATGATAATTTTGGGGAAGGTACCTCTTAGGCTCTTCTTGGTTGGCCAAGTACCCAAATAACACCATTACCAAAAGGAAACCAATCTGACGTAGAGGAAATATATTCCCTCTGCTCTGAGTTTACCGAGTCATTCAGTACCCATGCACACCCCAGTGAAACTGACACATGGATTTTAATCTCAGTCCACCAGGATTTTAATCTCCTTTTGTTTTGCACTGAAGACTTGATCTTTACTCAGAATTTAACATGTTCGGAGAATGAGACTAAATGGAACAAATGTTTTAAACAAAAGAGAGAAACAGATGCAGAAGCAAGACTCTGTTAATCTGTAACACTCTGGACTGACTGGCTCCTTGTTTCTTGACTTTAGTTTATGGTCAGTAAGTGTCCAGGGCAAAAAGAACATCTGTTACAGGAGAAAGCAGGAACTCCACTGACTAAAGGCACAGCAGGTTCTTGGATAGAGAGCATTCAGATCTCTTAATAGTCATATTCACTGAACCTTTTCTCTGAAAGACAAAAACATGGGGGAGTGGAAGGAAAGAAATGATATAAAAGTTAGTTTTGTATTAGAAGCAGGTCAGCTTCAATGCAATTTTTAGAGCCACAGAAGAAGAAAGAGCTATGAGCAATGCATTCTTTGTTCCCTCTAAGAAGGTAGTCCTCTAAGGGGCTCTAAAAATACTCTGAATGTTTTCTTAATTGCTGTCCATTTATAAGATGAAACTTGGTTTTACTAGTTCATTCATTCATTCGCTCAACAATTTTTTTTTGAGAACAATTAGAGGAGAATAAAGGAAACAGGACAGGGAAAAATAGTATTTCCTACCAACTTTCAGAGTTAAAAAGAGAAAAGAGCAGAAGTCCCAGAGCCTCAGGCGGCCCTCCCTTGTCTGTTCGCTGTGTGGGACTGGGGTATACAGGAAGGAAGCTGACATCATAGGTCAGCAACTCACAGCGCATTCCAGGGCGCCCTGGGGGGAAAATCATCCCAGACAAGGAAAGATTGCAGACTGCACGTTCCCCTGCCTGTCTCTCTACAAACGTCTGGCTTAGACTTAAGTCTCATTCACTTTACTGGCCACTGTGCTTCCGGGTCACACCCTCCTGCTGTCCCTCTTCAATTCTCGCCACTCTGACTTAGCTGCTACTCTCTCAAGCGTTCTATCTCTTACTTCTTGGTGTCAATGCCATTATCCCACGTGTACTCCATCCGTTTGAGCCTTAACCTCCTCTCTTGTAAGATTTTTGCCTACATCTTGTTTTAGTCACCATCCCCATGGTTATTACTCAGATGATGATGTTAGCAATAACTGTAACTTCTCCCCTTTCTCAATTTCAAAACTCTTACTACTTTTTTCTTTTTTCTTTTCAGAGACAGGGTTTCTCTGGGTAACAGTCCTGACTGTCCTGGTACTCATTCTGTAGACCAGGCTGGCCTCAAACTCACAGAGATCCTTCTGCCTCTGCCTCCCGATTGCTGGGATTAAAGGTGTGTACCACCACTGCCTGGCAAGATTCTTACTCTTTAACCATTGCCTCTGTCTTTCCAATTCACCATCTCAAGTCCCCCAACATAAATAGTTTTTTGAATGCCACCAGGACCTAGAATCCAATGACTCTACAACTTCTGTGGAAATATTAGGGGTAGAACCCAGGGCTGCATGAATGTTAGGCATGTGTTCTTCCACCAAGACACGACCACACCCTCTTACCACCTTTTCTTGTCCTTTCCTCTCTTCCATCCTTCATCTTTCCCAGTGCATCTTAAACTCCACGGCTGACATTATGTTAGCACGCCACACCCTTCTGTCTCCATCTGTTGGGCAGTATGACAAAACTCTAATTCCATTGTGTGCCTACACTCAGATAACTGAGACTGAAGAAAAACACGCAGTGGTTCCCAGTGTCCTTGTTTCAATTTAATGATCATGACCTTCAAAAGGGCTTTTAGTGCTAAAAAACAAAAAACAAAAAACAAAAAAAACAAAAACAAACAAACAAAAAAAAACAAAAAAAAACTACCTGTCCTATTCCTTTAGTTGTCTCTTCTAAATGGCTGTCTTATTCTTTCTCAACCCCGGCATCCCTAACTTTGCACTCAGCTCATGGGCTCCTCTCTTTCCCTCATACCCTTCACTTACTGTTCCAAAAAACCATTGCTCTGCCTTCAGAAATGTAAACACGATCCAGCCTCTTTTTGTTACTTCCACTCCTACCATGGGGTCCTGACAGCATCTTCTCTTGCCTGGATTGTCACAACAATCCACCTGGCCACCCTGTCCCACCCTTAAGAGTGCCAGGCAAGAGCTTTATAAAGCACAAGTCAGATCATTTCCCTCCTCTGCTCTAAAGCCGCCAGTGACTTCGCAACTGAGAAAAATCCTTGTAACGCTTTGCTAGGAACTGCACAATGCTAGCAGCCGCCTCTCATCTTTCTCCTCTCTTAGCCCCACACTCTGTCACTAATTCTTTCCATTCCAACCCCTGGCCGGCCTCCGTGCTGCTTCTCAAAGCCAACATTCCTGCTGACCTCTGGGCCTGGCTTCCACATCTCTGTTCAAGTCTTTGTTGGAACTTAACATGAAAGTGAGGCTGCCTATGGACAGTCTAACATCACAGCTCTCCCTTTGTACTCCCTTCTTTCTGATCGGCCTCCAGTGTGCTGTGTTCCGTTATGCGACTGGTCACCATATGATATAATACATGTTTTCCTTTATATTGAAAAATACATACATAAAAGTAAGTGTCCAGCACCATGTAAACCTCTTGCAAACTGAATACTACCATATAACCAGCACCTGCAATGTACCCTAGAAATCTCCTCATGTTCTTCTAGTCTCTTTACATCTGCACTCCAAGGAATGTATTCTGACTTCCTTCACAGAGCATAGATGATTTTTCCCATCCCCACCACCCGGTATTGAATTTCATATAAATGGGTTCATATGGTGACATACAACACATTTAATGATCTGTTTATTATGTATATCTTTCCCACTAACAGTATGAACACTTCGAGCGTGTAAGAATTCATTATATTCACTGGGATGCATCTAGCACCTACAAAGAGGATATGGCAGAGAGTTGGAGACCACAAATATTTGATGTACAAATGAACCAAATATTGAACAAATAGAAATGAGCGTAAGAGAAGGGCTCCGAAGGTGAGCCAAGTCTTGGGAAATGGGCAGGAGTTTGAGGTTCAGATCAAGAGAAGAAAGGTATTCTGAGGGAGGCAGAGTCTTCACAAAGGCTTCACTGTGGAAATAAAAACACAGTCTGAAAGCCACAGGACTTGGTAAGGCCAGAGCCATGAGCAATGTGTGTCAGGAGACACCGAGGCTACAGAGCTGGGAAAACAGGCAGGCGTCAGATCTCAAGGGTCTCATATAAATAAAGAGATGAGCGGATAGAGAGAGAAGCAAAATATGAGGGCTTTTTAGATAGTTATAGGGCATTTTAAGGGTGTTGAAATTTGAGAGGATAAAAACAACAGTGTTTCTTTTGAAGTCAACCCATTAATAATGTATCCCGGTGTTCTCAGAAGGAAGTCCGAGGCCCACTCTAAGGTTCACAGACACCAAGTTCATCTGAATGTGTGGGAAAGACTTAGAAGTCTGGCAGATAAAGTGAGCCCCTCTTTCTCCCTCTGAAGGAAAGGCCAGCTCCTGTGGGAAATGTAAATGCATGAGTCTGTGTGGCTGGATAGAGGGAAGGCAATGGGAGGAGACTGCACGGTCCCCCTCACGCATGGAGAGGACAGAGGTGTGCTGGGTGTTGTTACCACAGGCTACAGCTTACATTCGACACCAGTGTGTCTTGGACTTGAGTGTGGGTCAGAATCACCTAGAAGCCATATCAAAAACCAGTACTGAATCTCCCCAGGTTTTACTTTCCTCGAGTCACAATGGGACCCAAGAAACCGACCTGTCATTGAGTTCCCTGTGATGACGGTGTTGCTGGCCTGGGGCACCCGCCTGCATCCTCAACCAGGCAGAGCTTTTTAATGCCTCCTTTTCCTTCTTCCAGAGGGGTGGATGCTCCCACCCTACCATCACTGAGCTTCAACTTTCCCTTCTCATACTAGATGTTCCTACAACTATATTTTATCAGATAAAATGTAGGGGGTCCAGTTAAATTTGATAAATATTAATATGGTTTAGATATATAATATTTGACATAGATGATATAATTGGTTACCAAAAATTTTTAAATTTGTGTTCATTAGTCAAGATTTTGGTCAAATCATTTAAAGTTTTAATTTGTTCATATAGAAAGGGACAGTAATAGCAATTATGTTGCAGGGCTGAGTTAAGGTCTTAAACATAGCAGATGTGGGCTGGGGGATGGCTACAGGAGCATGAAGGCCTGAGTATGGGTCTTTGGCGTCCAAATAGAAACGGGGTGCAGCATTGCCCACGTGTGATCCCAGCCCTGGGGGAGCAGAGCCAGGAGGACTCCTGGGGCTCGCTGCCTAGTCGGTGTAGCTGGATCAGTGAGCTCCAGGTTTAGTGAGAAAAGCCTATCACAAATAAAGAGGAGAAGTAACTGGGGAAGAACACTAACAGCGGCCTCTGGCCTCCGTCCTTGCACACGTGCATTTGCACCCAAGCACCCATGTGTACACACAGACACATATACACACACAACACATATGTAAAGATCCAAACACGTGGTAAGTGGCCCACAGATTGCTGCTATGACTACTCAGCCTGTCACACCAGGAAGCTGGAGCAGAGGAACAGAAGCCTTACCAAGAGGAAGAGTCACCTCTGCCTGGCAAGAGCTGTCATTCCCCCAAGCACAGTCTTTTTTTTTCCAGCCCAGGGAGACTCCACATCACCACCATTTCTGACCTCAGGCTACAAGCTCGTGCTCCTGGCGCTTCTTTAAATCCCTAAAGTGCTCAGAAGTGGCCGCCACATTTGGCATTCAGTAAATATTAATGAGTGGTGGCTTTTCCCCTCAGAGCTGCACTTACTTGGGTACCGACGGATGGATCTGATGGGTCTGTTGTTTTCATTCGTCTCCGTGATATGGCAGACATATTTTTCATTTAACTTGACTGGGTATTTGAGGACAGAGTAAACTCTGTACAAGCCGTTCATCTGCTCCTCCAGGACCTCCACCGTACTGTGGTTGCTAAGGTCCCTTTCTCCCCGGTCTAACCAGGTCACATTGGGTGTGAGGTACCAGCCCTTAGATGTGCATGTAACCACATCTTCATCATCAATCTTGTCAAACTTCACCTGGGGCATTTCAGAATCTGGTTGGGAAAAAGTAACAAAAGAATTAGTTCCTGAAGGCCAAAGCCTTCAGGGTTTATACTAACCCTATGGAGAGAATATGTTCCTAGGGTCACCATAGCTAAAATTTTGACCCAAGCATAGTGAAAGAAAAGGAGGATATGAGCATTCTCTTGCCACCTAAGCCCCTACTGCTGCTGTTTTTATTTGGGAGATATTTCCTTCTTGGCATGAGTTCACTCCATATTCTCCACTGACCTCAGAGTCGTGAGTTGAGAATCACAGAAGAGTCCATGACCACACCACTCTGAACGAACCCAATCTCATCTGATCTCGGAAGCTAAACAAGGCCGGGCCTACTTAGTCCTTAGATGGGGGAATCCCAGAAGATAAGTAATAAAGCTGGGAAGTGGCATGAATCTATAATTCCCACCACTCAGAAGGAAGGCTGAGGCAGTAGGATTGCTGTGAGTTCAAGCCCAGACCAGCCTACATAGAAAGATTCTGTCTCACAAAACAACAACAACAACAACAACAACAAAAATTGAGGAACCTTTCTGGCCATATTCCCATCTCTTACCCTTGAGGGTGGCTGCCTTGCGGGACCCACAGCCACTTGGCTCTGTCAGAAAGGACAGTTTTCCATGAAACACTGGAGGAGAAGGGTTTAACACTTGGGGAATGTGGATTCAACCCAATCAGTGTTTTTCAAGCTACTTTTTAGATTTTACATTTTTAAATTTTATGTGTGTGTGTGTTACCGACACGAATTTCAGTGTACCAGGTACATGCGGCATGCTCACGGAGGCCAGAAAAGTGGTTGGATCCCCTGGAACTGGAGTTACAGACGACTGTGAGCTGCCATGTAGGTGCTAGGAATCAAACCAGTGCTTTAACCAAGGGGCTGTCTCTCCAGGCCTGAAACCTCTGCTTTGTGGTGAGAAGAATGAGGCCTACAGAAACTGATGGACTGCCCAAGGTCGTCCCGATTCAGAACTCAGCCTCCTGATTCCCAGTTCAGTGCCATTCACTCTGAATTGTGTCTGACCTTAGTGTCGTATCAGGCGTGCGTGCGTGCGTGCGTGTGCGTGTGGGTGGGTGGCTGTTACAATGTGTAACACTTGGGATTCAGCCAGTGCAGCTTTGGCTGCCCCAGCTCCTTCTTATAGTGAGTGATGCCGCCCGGTACAGACATCGTATCTTTTGTTCAGAGAAACAGTTTTAGCTAAAGCAAATTGATATTCCACTACTCTTACAGTAGAATAAAGTAATTTGAGTTAGAAAACATGAGACCCTCCCTCCAAGAGAGAAAATTTAGAGTTTATGAAGAGCCCAGACTTGAAGCCAAGCTCATCCTTGAAGTCCCTTTACCTTCCACTATCAGCTTGACCTTATTCTCCCCTCTGCCGTTGGGAGTGACAGCCGAGCACCTGTACACGGCTTCATCCATGAAATCCACGTTTCGCAGCACAAGGGACAGAATCCCCTCGGAAATCTCATTCTGGTCCACAGAGACCCTTCTCTCATACAAGGCGTTCTGATCTTCGAGTTGCTCTGCGTTATCGTAGAACTGGTAAACCACCTTTGTGAACACTTGAGAGAAATCGTAGTGCATGAAGAAGCGGTAAAAGTCGTGATCTCCCGCTTCATACTCCTCTATTACGTCTTCTCGCTCCCAGTAGAACTCGAGGTTTTCCGTGCCCTCTATAAAGGAGAATTCGCAGTCGAGGGTCGCGTCAGTGAACGGGTGGGCCCGCACCTCATCTGCCGATACTGAATTGTCAAAGAGGAAATGAAGTCAGTAAAGGCCAATGAGCACGCACTGGGTAAGGGACGACAGCAGTGGAGGCAGAGAGATCCACTGCAGGGGACTGGTCATTTATAAAATCACTAGAAGCCTGGAGAAGTGAGCTCAAAGATGGGCAGGGAGGGTGCGGCTTGTCACGTGTGCTCTGTCTGCCCCTGCCTCTTGCTAGGCAAACAATGACACAGCAAAGTGCTTCTGTCAGAGCTGACCTGACAGAAGCTGTGTTGCTGTGGGTGTTGGCTCCAAAACCAAGCTGGGTTTGCCAGATTGACACTGGCAAAAGAAAACTGTTGCAGGCACCGTGCGCCATAACCTTTCCATCTCTTCTGTCAGGTGCCAGCTCAGCCCTTCTGTAAACATGTCTGACTGACAGTGCAGCCATCGCTTCCAGAACCTTAACACTGAAACGTTCTTGAGAACATTCTTTACTCTCTGTTTCAGTAACCCAGGAAGGCACATTGGGATGGCAGAAAGATAGTTTATACGTAAAAATCTTTTAGTAAACTAACCTATTCTACCTGCCACAAATACCTCTCACTGGGGGCCTGATGGCTGTGGAGATCACAGCCATGGACTATATAGAACTCATGGATTCTTAGCATGGGGTAGACCCCTGGCATGTGATAGCTGAAGGTTGACAAGGCACCTGACTGGACATTTTCAAACTATTTCCCCCCAGAACCCACTCAGAGGTTGTCTCCAGCAACAGGTGAAGGCTGTAACAGTGGGATTTCAACTTGCTTGCCCCCCCTCTCTTGCTCTCTCTCTCTCTCTCTCAGAGAGAGAGAGAGAGAGAGAGAGAGATTCTCTCTGTGTGTGTGTTTGTGTCTGTGTATCTATCTGTCTCTGTCTTTCTTTCTGTGTTTGTGTGTCTGTTTGTCGCCCCCCAAAGAAATGCCAGGAATAAAAGGAGGAAGAATTGGTGAGTGGGAGCCTCGGTAAGGGTGTTGCTTGGTATAAAAAGCTATAACAAAATAGAAGAAAACTAACTTAAGCACTAAGAGCAAATCTGGGTATCACGCTAAGTGGGCAAGGAAGTTTCCAAGCCATCAGCCAAGTGCAGCCAGCCAGCCAGCCAGCCAGTAGAGGACAGAGACACAGTCTGCCCATCCCAGCAGGGACCTGGTGGCAGCTGATGGTGCTGTCAGATACTTGGTCAAATGTTACTATGGGAGTTTATGGGGGCCATTTTATGTTAGGTTAACAGTTGAAAGGACAAACTTGAGTAAAGCAGTTACCCTCCTACTCTATCCGAATCCAGAATAGAACAAAACAGCTGACCTTCCTACCAGCCATCAGGATGCCTGCTCAAATGCGTGGGCAATCTTTTCTACACTTTCATACCTGAAGTGAGACATGAAGTGGGACAAGGGTCTCGGGTCCTTGGATTCAGATCAGATCATGCCTCTGGGAGAGAGAGAGAGAGAGAGAGAGAGAGAGAATGTATGTATGTATGTATATATGTACACATGCGCATGCTGGAGAACCCCGACTCTATCAGCTTACATTTATTTTGTGTTTACAATATGCTAAACATATTGTAAGTCCTTTCTTTTCTGGATTTAACCTTCATCTGCAGATGACATTGAAGCAGATACCATTTAGTAACAGAAAGTGGGTCGTTTAGGGATGCACAGTTCACTCTGTGGGCAGGAGGAGACTGCTGAGTCTCAGGACTCTGGTTCCAAAGCTGTCTAGTTTGAGATGTGTTCTTTCAGCTAAGAGTAATCATTCTTTCTAAAATTGACAAGCAAATCAATTTACCGAGGAAACGGGTAAAGAATACAAAGAAAGGCACGACAGAAGGGGTAGCATAGGAAGAGACAACTTATGCAATGTCTAAAAGGATGGGTTTGCGCATTTTTAATAGCGGTTCCTAAAGCCCTGGTCTGAAGAATTACAAATCCAAACTCCAGTGCTAAGTAACCGTTACTAATCTTGTGGCTTCAGGTGATTCATCTCCCTGAGTTTATTTCTCTATATATAATTAGGACACCACCTGCTCCAGGTAGTTGTGAAACACCTTGGGATTTTGGTGACTGTTTTTCTGTGACACGACTCAGTCATCTTCCAGAGGGACACAGGGAAGAGACCAGATGTGTGTAGCTGCCCTCACTCCAATCTCTCTCCTAAGAACATGTATTTTCCTCTTTAATAGATCGTTGGCTTATTATCTAGGTTCAGCCTCTGAGCTCTTGTTATAGCTGTACCATCTGTGGCCTTGGAAGGAAAAGCTTTACACTCTGGAATCTAAGACAAACATGACCAGCCAAGGATGGAAGTCACCAATCCCTAACTGGGGTGTCCGCACAAGGCCCTACTCCTATCTAAATATGTCTTTCATCTTTCTCAAACTGTTCTTTCTAGGCTGTTGTGTCTTTAGTGACCCCAGATCTAAAAGGCCAAGACAAAAATACACCAAAAAGCTAAAAATGTAGAAAAATACTTTGAAAATTATACAAAAAATATGAGTATCTAATGCACTGCTATAGCACCTGACACATCTTACCAGGTTGACAGTATTGTTCAAAAATATATTAGTAGATGTATCTTCTCCACTCTCATCTGCATTCTTTTTAACATTTTTGTAGCACTTTCAGTGTGAGAGACTGTCAGCTCGCTTTGCCTTTGTCCCTTTACCTATACATGCGCACACACACACACACGCACGCATACACACACACACACACACACACACACACAGTCACACCTCCATTATCAAGTGAAAAGAGCCAAAAAATATCACCCAGTGGACCGAGATTTGCACTAACTTCTGAGTTATGTCTGGAGCCTAAGGATACTCTCAAACTGCTGCTGCCCATCAGAGATCATAACCACTCACTGTTCCTGTGACATTGCATGTCCCTGAGGACTGCAATGTGTTTGGCCACTGTGTGGAGTAGTCAGATGGCAGGGCTTGCCTGCACAGTAACTTTTTTGAAACTTTCAGTCATATGCTTCAGGTTCGCTCAGTTATGTTAACAATTTCTGCCCCTGTTGTATCACCCACATTGTTGCAGACCTGAGTACGTAAAGTGAAATTTAAAACATTGAGTTGTATGACCATCTAGATTTTTTAGGATTTTTTAGGACTGATTTCAATATTCTGATGCTATAAAATTTGGTACTTTTCAAAGTCACTTAAAGGTGGGGGTTCCGAATGTCTTTTGGGGGGGGAAGTTTGCAATCAACATGGGGATCAAGTTGGTCCTATGGCTATGGCTTCAACTGGACAAACCTAATTTGGAGGGAGGGTTTTCTTATTAGAACAGATAGAATTAAGGTTGCAAAAGGTATGTTATAGTCTCCAACACATTTTGCCACATTTTGTAAAGCAAATATTGCTTTTCACATTTAATAAATAACAAGACTGGGATTTTAAGAGATTAAATCCTTTCTAGACTGGTCATTGCTGGTTGGTTGGTTTTTTTTTTAATCCCTACATCATTGTCCTCACTATCTCCAAAATGGTTTCTAAAACATTTCCAAAAGTTTTTGAAAAATGACTCACCTACACCGTGAAGTAGAAGTAGGTTGGCCCACATCCAAAAGAAAGCCATTCTGTAACAAAGAAAAAGGCAGAAATCTGCTTCAGCAAAGAGACAATCTGGGCCCCACATCCACAGCCACCTCTGTGTGTGTGTTGGGGGGGGTCTTCATCAGCACCAAGTCCACCTTCCAGGCCTAGCAGAGTTGCCTCAGCTGAAGAGGCCCCATAACCTGTCCTCCATATGCCAATAACATCTGGGTGACAATACTCTGCCACTTCGAGGAGTTCTAACTCAGAAGTATATCTGTAGGCAGATAAAGGTTCAAACTCAAACTGAATCCAACAACCCACTTAGCCTCTTTTTTTTTTTGGTCTTGTTTTGGTTGTTTGTTGTTTTGTTTTGCTTTGTTTTTTTGAGACAAGGTTTCTCTGTGTAGCCCTGGCTGTACTGAAACTCAATCTGTAGACCAGGCTGGCCTCAAACTCCGAGATTCACCTGTCTCTGCCTCCAGAGTGCTTGGATTGAAGGTGTGTGCCAACACTTTCTGGGCTATTTCTCCACACTTTAAGTTCCACCAATTCATCTCCAAATCATGGTGCCACCCCTCCTCACCCCACGCCACCCCCATCATTGCCTGTGTCACCCCTGACCACAGTGCTCCCACACATACACTGTTAAAGGTAGCTAGCCCTCCTGACGTCCTTCTCACCTCACAACCGGCTAGTCATTCCTTCTGCATCGCCCTAAGCATAATTTCATTGCACAAATCACACTGTATGCAGTTATTTTTCACATGTTCTTTATCTCTTTCTGTTTTACAGGCAAGACCAAGATTCCCTCTCAGCACGTAGTCTTGCCTTCTTTTATTCCTGTTATTTGGTTAGTAGGGGAACATTCCACTGCTGTCCCCCACCACTACTTACGATACAGCTAAATGCTAAGTGCTAACTATGTGCCCATGGAAGATCAGGCAAAATGGTTTGAAACTAGATCTAAATTAATATAAATTTAAGGAGTAATATGACAGCCACTAGGGCTATTGTAGCTAACCAAGAAAAGGAATAAGCAAATGTCATGGAAAAAAGATTCTAAAATATGATATTTTTGTATATAGTTCAATGAAATTTTGTCAACTTTGTCTTATACGAAAGTTTTTACATCATTAGAAAAGACAGAAACTCCAAGGCCTTCCTCATTCCCTTTCAACTCCGGTTGAACAGAATTTTCTCTCCTCTGCCCTTTGCACTGCTCTGTAATCCTCTGATGCATTTATTAAAGCTTGTTCTCAATGGTCCCAACAGTAACACAGGCTCAATGTAAAAATAATTTTAATAGACGAGAACATTAAAGTCCCTCTCAACTTATCTATTTATTTGTCTTACAGCTGTTTATAGTCATATTAGACTACAGCTCTACTGGGCTGATCGCTCCTCAAGAACAGGACTAGGTGCTCCTCTATGTTAAACATCTACCAGAGTAGTCCATACATTTTACATCCAACAAGTATTCATTAATAGAATTAATCGCATCTGACTTGATATTTTTACAAAGTTTTACTGTATAAATAAAAAAATAAAACAGCAACCCCCCAACTCAAAACAAACAAGAGATTTATGTACTAATAATAATGAGAGTAAATTATCCTAAGGCAGAAAATTCCGGTCATGTAGGCAGGCTTTGGCTCTAACAGTTATACCTTCTTGATGTCTGATTTCGGGAGAAACCCCAGAGAAGTCTGTGAAGCATCACTGTGGCGATGTGAACAGGAAGGGACAAGACACAGTTGGCACAGACACCTCGACACATTAGTCACACTGTGAGTTGCTTGACTGGCCACCAATTCCTCCCAAATAGACAGTCACTTTAGACAAAGAGCTTACCTGTTAGCCTGTTTCCCCTGCTCAGCCAGCTCGGAAGCAAGTCAGAAGTCAGCGTGTCTTTGAAGGGATAGTTGTGCAGCGGTCCTCAGGGAGAAGGCTCAGAGAGCTGCTCTTACCAACCTGTTGCCACAGATGCTCGGTGAAGACCTCAGTATTTTCACAGTTGTAATTATTAGCTGGAAAAGTCTTTCAGGGTGTTATGCTGAGAATTAAAAAGAAAACTCTAAGCCTCTGCTGGGCAATTATTCTGTGCTCATTTTTCTTTTAAATCAAAAGTTTGAAGACAAAATAGCATGTGGGTAAGACTTACTATATAATTTTTGTGAAAAAACAAAGTATGAAACTTTATACGCACATGATAGCATGATATCTAATGTCAGCCCTGTGAAGAAAAGTGTGTGCTTGGCATAGTGATAATGACAGGAATTATTTCTTGATGGTGGTGTTGCAATTCTGGTGCTTTCATATTGTATTCCTGAGTTAGTGGCCTTTTCTATCACATTATAACAAAGACTACAACTGGAACGACAGCAGCGTGGCCGACTTTTACACTTACTGTGACGCAGAGAATGAAGGTCCAGGAAAGAGTGAGCAAAGGAGAGCATCCTCAGTTTCCCCCTCTTGTTGGTAAGCATGGTTTGTGTCCTCCTGAAGCCTCATCCATTAACCCACAGACTCAAATTCAGTAATGGAAAGCTCTTTTTTGTTCTGTTCTGGTTTGGTTTGTCAAGACAGGGTTTCAGTGTGCAGCTCTGGGTGTCCTGGACCTTGCTCCGTGGATCAGGTTATCCTTGAACTCACAGAGATCTGCCTGCCTCTGCCTCCCAAGTGTTAGAATTAAAGGCGTGTGCCGCCACCACCTAGCAGGAAATACTCTATTAAGGCATCTCCTTCCCTTTCCCATCTACACAGCATATAAATTACCATCTCATCTTAACTGGGTTGACTGAATGCTGACCCTCAGAATAGCCGAGGTGAACTATAGACCAGGGTGTGAGTGAGTCCATCACAACAGAGAGATTAGCACAAAGTCTTCCAGAGTAGTCCATGTAACATAGATTGGCATTTGTATTGCTGAATGTGTTCCGCTGTGTGCATCTACCTCGTTTTATCTACCCTCTATTGGTTTAGGGATTTACCCACTGTGATGAATAATGATGTTACAAATATTCGTGTGTACATGCTTGGGATGATGTTTTCATTTTCTCTTTGGTATGTGCCCAAAAGACGGACTGCTGTATTATATGACAACTCCAGTTTTAAAGCTTTTCAGATCATCCAGACAGGTTTCCAAAGTGACTACACCATTTTTTATTCCCACCATCGGCCTGTGAGGGTGACTGTTATTCACATATGCACCAGCACGAATCACCATTTTATTTTAGCTTTTCTAGGTGGGCATGAGTATTACAGAATATTTGATTGCACTGTGAAACCCAAGACTGTTAATAAAATCAACCTTGGATGAGGGGTGGAGCCAGTAACTAGGTGACAGAAATTAGCCATAGAGTATGTAGGACCCAGGAAGACAGATAAAGAGATGCACAGGAAGAAATAGGGAGGGACCTGGAGTTCTGAGGGTCTTTTTTT
>LOEQ01000304.1:807480-825090 GCA_001685075.1 Bramus lutescens | reverse complement strand
GCAGGCAATGCTCTTAACCTCTGAGCCATCTCTCCAGCCCTGTTTGTTTTTCTTTTAAACCCACCAAGGTCATGGTTCCTATTACCCTGCTACTCTTGATCACAGGGCCAGTCCTGGAGTGTGGTCGTTGGTGGAGGGGGGGGTTACACCATTTAAGAAAACTGACTCTTTCCCTCCCAGGTGCTGTCAAATGCCTAAGTAGTTACTCAGGTCCTCTCCACACCCTCCAGTCGGAGCTGGTATTTTGTGTGGGTTGAGCTTGCGCAGGTCTTTTGCATGCTGTCACAATTGCTGTTAGTGTGTGCAACAGTCCTCTTGTGTCTAGAAAATACTGCTTCCTTGAAGTTATAGAAGAGGCCTTAAGTCCAATCAGAAAGTGGTTGGTTTACTGCTGTAACGTTCATCGCCACTTCTGCACCAGTGGCATCTCTTGCCTGGCCAGTTGCTATAGCCTGAAGGGTTCAACAGCTGGCTGAGATTGATGATTACTTTCCTCTGGTATTGAACATAACTCCTAGCTAGCCAGGAGAGGTGGAGCTTCCAGGGCAGTACCAGTTGGATTTCTCCATGGTTTATGATTCACATATGTGTCTTCAGCAATGTGTCTAACCATCAAGAGCAGGAGGATAGCCAAATGCAGTGACAAGAGCCTGTGATATTTAGGGGTCTCTAAGACCCATTAACCACAACTCAGAAAAGAAGTAAACTATTCCTAGTATGTTATAGTTGGGGTATTCTGCTGGCTAGTTTTATGTCAGCTTGATACAAGCTACAGTCATTTGGGAAGAGGGAATCTCAATTGAGAAAATTCCCCTGCCAGACTGGCCTGTGCTGCATTTTCTTAACTGATGATTCATGTGGGAGGGCCCAGCTCACTTGAGCTCAAGGCCAGCCTGGTCTACAGAGCTAGTTCTAAGACAGCCAGTACTACACAGGGAAACCCTGTCTTGAAAAACCCAAAGAAAAGGAAAAGAAAGAAAGCAGGCAGAGCCAGCCATCAGGAACAAATTCAGGACTGGTATATTAATATTAAAAACAAGAAAAAGAAAAACTCATTCCATTAGTTTGGTGATGAATTATTTTCCTGTTTTCTGCATATGTCAACACTGGAAGAATGGGTTACCCCAGTTCTGATAGAATAGGTCAAGGCTGACAGATGTTTAAATATATATATATAATTTTTACACACACACATATATATATGCTTTTATTTTATGTGCATTAGTATTTTCTCTGCACGTATGACTTTGTGAGGGTGTCGGGTCCCCTGGAACTAGAGTTACAGATGTGAGCTGTCATATGGATGCTGGGAATTAAACCCAGGTCCTCTGGAAGAGCAGCTAGTTCACTTAACTGCTGAGCTGTCTCTTCAGCCCCCAGTGTGTTTTAAACACTATGATTTGCTTTAAATTCAGCAGTTGCCTTTCTAACTACAAAAAAGGATGTTTAGAACAGATGTTTGCTTAGAAGTTTAATTCTCATAAATCATTGAAAGATTTCAAGTTCCTAGAGCTTTGGGAATTATTTGAGTTTGAAAGTGAGAAATAATTCTGACAGTGTAAATTTAATATTCTGATCATGACATGATTAGTGATATCTATGAGTTGCAAAAGGGGATTTATGAGTGCATCATATCAAAATCACAGGCTATATTTCAGAATTTCAGATCTTTCTCTGGCAAAGTCAGAACAGCCACTGGTGGATGGCATCTATTCCGTGTGAAGCATTCTCTAGCCTACATGTAGAGCATGTGTGATAACCAGTCACCAGAGACAGCTACCTCCTAATGATACCCCTTAAGGATTAGGGTTTCCACCTGGAAAGAGCATTCAGTTCATAGCGCTGACCTAAGTAAACAGTACGTGTTTATCCTCGCTCTGGAGCATGCTGCCATTTCACTATTGAATTCTTTATTAAAACTTCCAGGTTTGGTAAACTTTTCTCCCCAGTAGTGTTCTTATTAAAATAATTCCTCTTGCAGGATAGTTTTGTTGTGTGAATTCCAAAAACTGTTGTTTTGTTGTTGGTGTTGTGTTGCTCTGTCTTGTTTTGAGACACTCTCATTGTGTAGTCCTGGCTGGCCATGTTGTGCTCTGAGAGTCTGAACATTAACTTATTAACCCATACTTGGTAGAATCAAAACATCCTGCCTAGGATTTTGTTTTTCATTAGTATTTAGATATTTACAGGTAGAAAAGATGAGCTTTAGAAGCAGAGTGCTTCTTTGTCTAGGTGGTCAGGTAGTTTGTATTGTTTTTGCTAGAGTAATGTTAGAAAGGAAAACTATAAACACCACAGAGTGCCTGTCTGGTTTACTTTTTAACAGTAAGTGTTACCATTAGTCTAGAGAGAATCACAAGCTTGAGAAGCTTTACATAATGGGAAATAGAAAAGAGTGTACCATTGATAGAGTTAATACAAAAGACAGCTTCAGATTCAGGCTGACAGAATCACCCAGAGCAAGTGAAGGCAAGCTTATAAAAGGAAGGTGGAATTTAATAGATGGGAGCGATTGATTTTGCCTGAGAATGTATCTGATGGGTGGCCATGAATGGGGAAATTTCTCAGTGAAATAGTAAGGGAAGTTTTGAAATGAACATTTATGGGAAACACAGAATTCTTAGAAAAATGTGCAGCTGCCTCCCACATCTATTCATGATTTTATTTACTGGCTTTCAGGTACTCACAATCAACTGTGACCCAGAAATATTACATGCAGAATTCTAGAAATAAACATTTCGTCACTTTTAAATTGCAGTCCATTCTGAGAATCATGATGAAATCTTGAGTTGCTCCATCTAAAACCTGAATGGGCCTTTCAAGGTGCTGCCTTGTCCCTGGTTCCCACCTTGCTCTCTGCTCCTTGGTCCTACTCTGTAGGCCTGCCTGCCTACCTATTAATCACTTAGTAGCTGCCTTGGTGATTGTTTTTGCTTAACTGGAACAGAATTCCTAACAGAGTAACTTGAGGGAAGAACTGGCTCACAGTTTCAGACAGTGTCAGCCTTGTGTTTGGAAAGCATGGGAAGCAGCTCAGTTCATGATGGAATGTGTGGCAGAGGTTGGCTATTACATGGTAGATGGCAAGAGCCGGGGGAGGAGTATAACTTCGAGAGGTCTGCCACTAGTGACCCACTTGTACCAGTGAGGCCCCACCACCCTAAGTTTCTAGACTAGCACCTCCAGCTGGGAACCAAGCATTCACAATATGAACACATAGGAGCCACTGTGGATGACCATAGAGCTGCTAAAGAGAAAAGGAACCTTAGTAACAGTGACTGTGGTGAGATAAAGAGGCCAGTTGTGGAAGGAAATTGAAGGACATCTACCAGCAAAATAGAAGTAGCATTTATGACCCAGAACAGTGGGGGAAATGAATGAAAGAAAGGAACTGTGCCAGTCAGAAAGGGCAGAACTGTAGGGAGATGATGTACTGAGATAGGTTGTTGTAGAACCTGCACCCTAGCATCAGCAATCAGGTTGTTCCCCGTTTGTGCGTGAAAGGTCCTTAAAAACACTTAGTAAGTTAAAAGTGAAAAGATATTACTTCTCATCGGAATAGCACTGTGTTCCAGCCACACACACTCATCCAACTAATTGTGATTCTTCTAAACTGTGAGTGAAGTGACGCAGCTAGCTTTCATTTAAACCCCATGCACCAGAGGGTTGAGAGATGACTCTGTTAAGAGCTGTCTTGGAAAGTTCCCACCACTAAGATTGGGTGCCTCAGATCTGCCTGTAACTCCAGCTCTTCGGGATCCAATGACTTCTGACTTCTCTGAGCACCACACACATATGCATGTATGTAAATAATCAGAAAATTAAATATTAAAACCCACTCATCATACCTAGGATAATATTCAAAATTCTTGTGAGGCTTTGTGATCAACCTTCCCAGGCTGCCTGTCTGATCTCCCCACACCAGCTATGCTATACACAGCTTTGCATTGCAGCCATCACTTTCCTCTGGAGCTCATAGTCAGCTCACTCAGCTCTGCTCACATCGCAAAATCTCCCAAGAGTCAGCTCTCCTGGCCACCCATGCAGAGTCATCTCCCATTACTTTCTGGTTGACCCCTTTCTCCTGTAAGTGCTGTGTGCCCTAAGAGACGTGCTTCTTCAACAGTGCGACTGACTGACACTGAAATGGTGCCTAGCACATGGTAGGTGTTCATATTTGTTGACTGGATATTTTGTGTGCTTTATAATTCTATGCCATTTAATAAGCAGCAAATAACTGTTGTCTGTTAGTAAATGCATCCAACACAAATATGCCAGCATGAAATCTCGTGGTGCCTGTAATCTGGCATCTCCAGCCTTGTCTGGGTTTGGGAAAAATTCTCTTTAGTTAATAGATGTGCCTGTTGAGTCTTTAAAGCCCCCTCCTCTACCTGGAAATATCTTCTTCTCTGTCTATTGGCTATGGGGACTAAGTTCATAGCCCAGCTGGGTTCACAGTGCTCTGGGAAGCTTTTCCAATGAGAGCTGCTGTGACCCTTCCTGTTCTCTTTCAGTGCCCCTGAACTGTTCCTTTTGTTTTGGTGGTTTAATCATATGTGTCTTGTCTGACAAGATAAGGTATCAACTCCCTGGGGATTTCATTCTCTCTCTGGAGACTGCCTCACACAGTGTTTCTCAACCTATGGGTGCTGACCTTTTTGTGGTCAAATGACCCTATCACAGGGATAACTAACCTAAGACCAGTTTCATTATATCAGATACTTACATTATGATTCTTAACAGTAGCAAAATTACAGTTATGAGTTATCAGTGAAACTAATTTATGGTTGGGGGGTCACCAGAACACAAGGAACTGTATTAAGCGGCTGCAGTATTGAGAACCACTAGCTAGTTTATAGCAAATCCTGAGTAAGACGTATGGTGAAGGAGTAGATGAAATGTGTCTGTTACAGTGGAGGCAATGAAATATCTTGACCAGCTTGTGTTTTTTTACAATTTGCTTTTGCAGTTTAGAATGCTTATACCTTGGAGGAAACTTCATTAAAGAAATCCCACCAGAATTAGCAAATCTCCCTTCTCTGAATTACTTGGTGTTATGTGACAACAAAATCCAGAGTGTGCCTCCTCAGCTCTCACAGTGAGTAGTCTCATCTTCTAGACACAGACAGCTGTGGTTGGGAACCACTGTCAGAACGCTCTCGTGCCTTATATATGGGAAAGAATGAAGAGTGTGCCAGTAATCAGCACTAGGGAGGCTGAGACAGGAATGTCTTAAGACCAACTTGATTCATAAAGAAAAGGAAAAGAAATAGGTAGTCCAAAAAAGTTTGTTTTAAGCTGAGTAATTTTTAATAAGTGTTCTGGTTTATTACCCAAGTTATTTGCTCAACTTGCTGTGTTTGTGTGTGTCTGTATGTACATGTATGTGTGCAGGTAGGTACAGGTATGCATGCTCATGTAGAATGCCATTCATTTCCTTTGAGATGGGGTCTTTCATTGGCCTGGAGTTCATCAATTGGTCTAGACTTGTTGGCCAGAAGGCCCCAGGGAATTACTTGTGGGATTACAAGCATGCACCACACCTGACATTTTATTTTATTGGCATTTTCACATTGATGCTACGGATTGAACTTTGATCCTTGTGCAAGTCAGAGACTTTACTGACTGACCCAACCTCTCAGCTTTCTTCTTGTTTGTGTATGTGTGTGTGTTTTTTAAAGATATATCTATATCTAGATATACCTAGATACAGATATCTATATATCTACCTCAATATCTGTAGATATATAGAGTGAGAGAGAAAGAGAGAAATATTTGATATAGCTTCCCTTGGGTCTTGTGGAACTTGGCAATTTGTATTTGATGTTAAGCACTCCTGTCCTGGTGTGGCTTTATAATGAAAAGGATCATTATTCATAGCATACCTGAAATCATTTTCAGGTGTGTAAGTGATAAATAAAATATGCCCTTCATTGTCTTTAAATCTATCATTTTGTGTGTGTGTGTGTGTGTGTGTGTGTGTGTGTGCGTGCATGTAAGCTAGGACTTCAGAATACTTTGTAAATGTTTTAAGTACTCTTAAGATCCCAGAGGGAAAGTCTTTGGTAGCATTTGTAAAGCTGTATTTTGAGCTATTTTAGATACTTTAATTTTTCCTTTATGGGCCTCAATCCTAATTGTTCATTCATATGGAAAGTTCAGAGTAAACACACATAGACGTGCTTATGTACATATAGAAATGTATGTAAAAGTAGCTTTCTAGGCTGTTCTGCTCATCCGCTGCCCTTGGCTTCTGTATTGTGTTCACTCTAGGTTGCATTCTCTTCGTTCCCTGAGTCTCCACAATAACTTGCTGACATACCTGCCTCGTGAGATCCTCAACCTTATTCATCTGGAAGAGTTGAGTTTGCGAGGAAATCCATTGGTTGTCCGTTTTGTTAGGGATTTAACATATGACCCTCCAACTCTTCTGGAATTAGCCGCAAGGACCATTAAGATCCGAAGTGTTTCTTACACTCCCTATGATCTTCCTGGGAATCTCCTTAGATACTTGGGTTCAGCCAGCAATTGCCCAAACCCAAAATGTGGTGGTAAGTGAGTCTGATATTAGCCCTTTTCACTCATTTAGCTATTTGTAAAAATTGATTCTGCATTGATTTAATTAGCTAAAGTATCTTCATACAAAGGCATTTGCCCCTGTGCCTCCTTCCTTAGAAATTATTTTCACACTAGTTTTCTTTCAAACACAAGGAAAATACCCAGGAGCTGTCTTCCTGCTTTGGAACATTATATTGAAAGTAAGATGATAAAGTAAAAGGAAACACAAAGAAGTATAAATGGTTCTAATTCCTTAAAATAGTTTGAAAATGTTTAGCTATCTTCCATGTAAGTCTGTTTTTAATGAGTATGGAAAGGTGCTGGCGTGAGGATAAGTGTAAATACCGAGAAAATGTGGCACAGCGTTATCAGAGCCAGGTGAGATTTTTCCCAGAAAGGGTCATCTTAAGATGAGAGGTAATAGAGGAAAACAAAAGTTAAATTTCTCAAAGATTGTTGCAAGACAAAAAGGCTGGGTTTAAAAAGAAAAGCATTCTCTGAGCTGATTTGGCCACCTCCTCTCTGAAGCAGGGGTTGCTGTCTTCTTCTGTGGACCTCAGTCTGTCCTGAAGTGGCTTTGGCAGAGGCAGGAACTGTTGAAACAGGGTGTGAAGATTTGTAAGAGGCAGCATTCACACCATTGCTTCCTGTGAAATCCAGTGTGCCAGAATCTGCCCTTTTGGGAATGGCCCTTTAAAAAGAAAAGAAAAGAACTCTTCTTTTTGCTGGGTTTTTATTGACTTCTTTAGTATTCTAAAGAGTTGTTTATCTTAGGAATGCCTTAAAAATTACAAGTTTAAATTTTCAGATAACATCGATAAATAAGTAAAATAAAATCAATCATGCTTTCCTGTCCCCACCACCCCAGGTTCCTTATTGAATTATAAGTTAAAAATTAATCTCATTTATGAGACATTTTCTCTGTATGGTTTGAAAACTTAGAGATGACTAGTATTACGGGAAGCTAACCTAGTTATGAGGATTTATTATAAACTTATTGAATGTATCTCCTTTCTCAGTTGTTCAGAGTAGTAAACCATAAAGGGTTATAGGGGAGCCAGATTGGCACGTGCTTATATTCCCACACTCAGGAGGCACAGGCAAGGAGCTCTGTGAGTTGGAGGCCATCCTGGTCTACACAGAGTTCCAGGAAAGCTGGGTTACCTAGTAAGGGTCCTGGCTTTAAAACGGTTGGCAAGGGGGTCTTGTTCTCCTTTGATTAGGCCACATCACTTTGTTTTGGTCTATTGTGGAACAGAGAAGAGTTGGGAAACTTAGGCTTGAAGTTGAGATTTCTTAGGAGAGACAGTGGGCACAAATCTCCATAGTTTGGTTATACTGCAGGCATAGGAATGGCCTTGGGTGTGTAAAGTATTTCTAAAGGACCAGCTAGAGTCTGAGACATGGTGACTTTGCTTTCCTCTCAACTCTGGCTGTAGCTCTACTTCACTGAAGGGTCATAGTTCATGAGCACTGAAGAACCAAGTAAGGGAAGTACCAGTTTTAATCTACCAAAGTATATTTGATTTTGCATACACTAAATGAGATCATCAGCTTTGTAACTCAGAGATTTAGAACCAGCATGGTGCACATGTGTAATCCTAAACCCTTGGGGTGGGTGGAGGCAGGAGGATCTGGAATTCAAGTTTTTTCAGAATGGTGGTGGTGGTGGGTTTGGGGTTTTTTTTTTTTTTGATTGTTTGTTTGTTTTGTTTTAAGAAAAAAGACTGCATCCTTGCTCATACTGATTCATATTCTTTTTCTCTCCAGGAGTCTATTTTGACTGCTGTGTCAGACAAATTAAGTTTGTGGACTTCTGTGGGAAGTACCGCCTCCCCCTGATGCACTATTTGTGTTCTCCAGAATGCTCTTCCCCCTGCAGCTCTGCCTCACACAGCTCCACGTCCCAGAGTGAGTCTGACTCAGAAGACGAGGCCAGTGTTGCCGCGCACAGGATGCAGAAGGTCCTTCTTGGTTGAGCAGCAGTGGGTGTTGACAATGCTAAAAACACTAAGCAAAGATAATTCAAAAAGAAAATGAAGCTTGAAGTTGATTGGAAACCTTAGTGTTTTCATCTTGACTGTCCATGTAAGAGTTGCAGTGATCTATCCATTCAGAAAGATTGATTCCAGTTCCATGCTTAGGTTCTTTGAGTGTAATTTATTCTGCATGGCAGTTCAAAATTCATCAGCTGGTTGGTCATAATTTTTACTAAGTCTTTGATCAAACACTAGAGGAATGGTACACTCTGAGGAGCAGTCACAATCAGCCTGGAGTGGTGTTACCTGAGGCCGTTGGGTTGACTAAGACATCATCACAACTGTGCTTCCAGAATTGTCCTGATCTGTGCTGAACACTAGGCTGTAAATAGAATGAGCATCATCCGTTCTTGAGCCTTTCTGACCTACTAACTGGTACCGTGAGGACTATCACTTTTAAATGGAATATTTAAACTTCAGCTCTTGTTTTGTGTGATTGTTACTAACTATATGCAGTCTGGCTGTGATGTGTTAAAGTGCCTTAATCGTAGCAAGGATATGGAAGCTTATTCTAGAAATGATTTCAGAGAAGCCTGCAACCTGACACTCTGCAAAACACTTGGAAATGTGCTTTAACAGGCTAGGTAAAGAACTGTGTAGATAATACCTGAGCCCCACAGGCCTGGAACTCTATGTAGAATGGACTAGCCAGGAACTCAGAGATCCACCTGCCTCCCCCTCCTGTTGCCGGCATTAAAGGTATATGCCACCACTTGCCTCCATGGCCATCTTAACTTCATTTTGTTAATTGCAGTGAACTCTTGTAAGCATGGCTTTTACACTTATGGGGGGCTACAGTTGTGATCAATATTTGCCAAAAGATAGAATAATCTATAATAATATTTCCCAACAGGAAAATCTAGATGGCAAGTGATCTAAGAAAAACTGCTTTATAATAGTGGACTAAATCAAGAAAAGTTGGCCATGGTTGTGCATACCTCCAAACCAGCACTAGGAGGTAGAGGCAGAAGATGAGTTCAAAGTTAGCCTAGGTGCCATAGTGAGGTTGAGGAAAACACTACAACTAGATAACATGTCAGTTGAAGATAGTCAGAAGTGGAGCTCATTATGTTCATCCATAATAGAACAGTTCACAAAGTTGGTTTAACTGTTGAGTACTGAGAAAGAAGTATCAATAAAACAGGAAAGAAAACGCTAAAATGTTGTGTCCTTAAAGTGTAGGAGAAAAGTAGCAACACAAATTATTGTCATTGGAAGTTAACAGATTTGCTAGCTAGTTGATTATGCAATACAAACTAATATTAAAGCTGTAAGTTGGAATTAGGAAATATTGACTCAATACTGATGATCAGATAAGCAGCCTGTATGTAATAGCATGAAGACTGGTTGGTAAGCGCTAACAGTAGGTTCAGATCACATTAGGGTGCCGGGTAATCTCTTGAAGTGTGCTTTGTTAGAAGTCAGCTGTATGCCGACAATATTTGCATGGTAGGTTTCTTGTATATATTACTTTTATTTTAGTAGATTATATTAGTAGATTATAGGGTAATTCAGGGTTTGTGTGTGTTTGTGTTACGTCATGAAACACGAAAGTTTCGTGGCTGCAGTTGTGAAACGCTGCTATAGTGAGTCCCCTTACCTTTTCCTCAAAATAGTGTAGTAAGATAATTTTTTTTATTTAGAAATTTTCTTCCTGTGTGTATAGAAGTAATGTTTCTACTGCTAGCATAGTTAATTGTACGATAGAAGTTATAGTCTTTGTACTTCCCCAAGTGTGCAGCTCTAAGCTTCATACTGCTGGATTAGGACAGGCAGTGATGATGTGGGCAGTACCCAAGTGTCAAACTTGTAAATGCTTTGTAATTAGATGACTTTACTTAAACAACATAGAATATTTTCATGGAAAATGTTCAGATGATGGGACCCTATTCTTCTGGTTTAAATACTTCTAGTTTTTTGATTGATAATCCTCTAATACTAAGTAATAGCTTGAGTAGCCTTTTATGAATTACTTGTTAATAGCCTTGTAAATAGAGCATCTAATGCTACCCTTTCCAGCTTCCTAGAAAGAAGGTATACTGTTTCATCTTTCATAAATTGTAAATATTCCAGCCTGTGGCATGTAGATGTATCCTATGGAGTTCTTTCAATGAAGTGTTTTTTATGTGTATAGTTAAGCTCTGTGAACAGTGAGCCAGGTCAGCGTGTAACTGTCTTTTGGGCAGGGGTTGGGTTTATAGGGGTAGATGCAGGGCCTTGTGCATGCTGAACAAGCTACAGTCAACGCCTAGCATAGATAGCTTTTAATGAAGTCTTCATCGGTAGCTATTTTACCTTTTTGTTGTTGTTGTTTTTAATCCACCTTTGGTCTTATCCTTTACAAGAGCTGCCAATGATTGCTAAAATCCTTTTTCTTTCTTTTTTCATCCTTTTCCTTTTTTGGAAAACTGATTATAGACATTAGCTTAGTGAGATAGGAATTGGCCATCTAGAATTCTGATCATCTTCTGAAGTCAGCTTAATGTAATAGTAGCGGTAGTCTGTCTTGCTAGTTATGAATCCCATATTTATCCAGCTAATGAACTCTTAGAGTTTCAGAACTGGCAAGGGCTAATTTTCATAATACAGCTATTTTATTTTCTGAGACAGGGCCTGGCTGTATAGCTCAGGCTGGCCTTGAACTTACTGTATAGCCCAGTCATGCCTCAGGTTCCCAGCTGCTCAAGTCACAGCTCAGCATGGACCCAGCTCAGTAAAAGTATGCCAGAGGTGCCTCCTGATCTGAAAATCTTGATGTTTAAATTTTTGTCACCAATATTAAAAATAAACATACATTGTAAATTGACTTCAAATATGAGAAAGTTGGGGGTGATGTAAATAAAAATTAAAGGCAACCCTCAATAGTGCAGCGTGTCACTGCAGACCAGTTTTGATAGACACTGCAAATACTGGGTTTAAATGAAGGTTCAAGAAGAGGCTCCTAGCTTGAATGTTAAGAAAACAAATCTTTAGAAGCAGCAAAAGATAGGGAAAATTTAAGTCATAGGGAAAACCCTGCGCCAGTGAAGCTCTGTTGAGTAATAAGGAATTTTTTTAAAATTGACTTGCCAAGTGGTCTGTTGCTGGCATCTAAAAGCCTGGTCACTAAGTTTAATACTGTTATTATTCTATTGGAGGCTGCTCCATTGCTTTGGTAAAGCAGAGCCAGCAAGCTGTAGGCTTTCTTTTACCCTTGCTCTTCCCAGAGTTGGAAAGTAGTTCCTCATTGGCCTCCTTACTAGTACAGCAGGTAGCCTTGGTGAGTTGCGCTTTTTTCTTTTAAACTGCAAATTAAGCATTTAGTAGTATCTCTTTGCATAAAAAGCATGTTTATTCTCTAAGTTCCCATGTGAGTGCTTATAGATATGACTTTATCAGTAAAAGTGTATATGTAAAATTATTTAGCTGCATTTAGTTTAAAGTGCCTAATTTTTACCTAATTGGTTTGCCTTTCATCTAAAAGTAGATTTTAAGTATTGCTCTCCATTTAGATCAACATACTGAGTTTTTAAGTTAGGCTAGGCAGTGTAACCCTGGTGAAGGGTGCAGTGTATGTTGGCTTCAGGCAGTGGGACCTGTAGCATGTAGCTCTGTTTCTTTGCTTAGAAAAGAAGTGTTTAGTTAGCTTCATCATCTGTGTGTTAAGCATTTAATATTATGTAACATTGATTCAGCAGTATGTAGTTTTATATTTTCATCATAATGTATTCTTTTTGATAGTATAGTTGGTAGCAGTATCCTTTGTGGTCTGAGAGTAAGTGCCTTAAGTCTTCCTTTTAACTCAAAATACAATAAATAAAGTATATTATATGGTAAATTGTCAGTGATGGCCATGTGGTCTTCTGCATTGACTTGAAGGAGAAAGTCTGATCCTGAGAGATTCCTTTGCCACAACAGGCCTGCTGGTTTTTTGTTTTTTGGTTTTTTTTTTTTTGGTGGGGGGGGACGCTTCTGGGGTGGGAATCTTAATCATACTGTACCAGGAGATAAGAGCCCTCTGGGACCAAGGATCAAACACCACCACCACCCTGCCCCCAGAAAAGAAGTGTATCTTTTATATAGTATTTTATTTAAATGTATATGCTACCACAAAGGACAACAGAAGTTCCTCTACTGTCATAGCATCTTAGGAAAATATTGTCACTGAGGTATAGCATGTTTTCCTATAGGCTGAAAGGGGGTAGTTTAATATGTGTAAGTGCCACTGTTCTTATGTTTTTCTTGATCTATATTTACTAAGGATTAAATTAAGCATTCCACTAACTCACAGCTGGACACTTAGGAGGTGGTCTTGATGGGTGCTGCTAGGCTTTCTCTTAGCATTAGTCAGCCTCAATAATTGATAGAATATTCAGTCTCGTGTGTGTGTTATGTATGTATTAAATCTAGTAGCTTAGTGAAGGTTATTTACATGCAGAAAACTGTCTGCATTTAATAGAACATACTCTATTCTTTTTGCCATGAGTAAATTGAATAAAATTGTTTATTCAAAACTCCAACTGGAGGAAGAAGCTAGGATAAGGTTGGTATTGCTGTTGCTGCAACTGTAACTAAGTTGATTGGTTTTGTGTACAGGGATGGTTGAGAATCCCTGTTAACGTGGTCAGCACTGGTGTTCCTGAGAAACAGTGTTGACCCCAGTGGTCACTTTCTAACAGTCGTGTGCAAACTTGTGCTGAGGTTTGTTGCATTCTGAGTCCATTTGGTGTTGTTAGAACAGAACACAATGGGAAAGGCTGTCTGAATAACCAGCCTTCACTTTCTGTAAAGTCTGGGGCTTCATATGCCTACAAGATGCTGAAAAGGTGTTACTTTTACTTTGGTCAAATTATTATGTGTGCTCTGACTTCATTAGTTTTCAGTACCTAAAGTCTTACGTATTAGAAATATCTGTATAAGTATATATATAACTAAAATGTAACTCAGAAATGTGAACTAATAATGGAGTTTGTTTTCTGGAAAAGATAGTCCTGTTGTATCAAATTTATGTTACCTTATAATGGCTAATATTCTAAAAAGAATGGTTAAACTATTTAAATTTTTGTGCCTCCTCCAAAGGACATGAAAAAATATGATCTTATATTAACTTTATATACTTTCTTCATGAATTTTGCCTTAAACATTGTGCCTTGTTTTAGTAAATTGTTTTATTAGATTCCAATTCTGGTCTTTGTAACAGCATTTTATTCTAAACAAACATTCATTTTAAAAAGAAAATTTATAATGCCTGTATTTGGTATATCACTGCTTATCTGTTTATTGAATTTGTTTGAATACACAACTCCAAAAATAAAATGTGTATTAGCATTTATTGTGCATGCTAGATACAAGAGAAAATCAAGTCAGAACGTGTTCCACTGTGAGAGTTGCTACCCCACCCAGTTTGTGTAGGCTCTAACCATCTTGCAGCCACAATCAGTCCCAGTTTGTGCATCATGGAATGGGAACTCTATAAAAAAGAAAATATTCTTTTTAAAAGTTTATTTATTATGTATACAGTGTCCTGTCTGCGTATATGCCTGCAGGCCAGAAGAGGGCATCAGATCTTATTACAGATGATTGTGAGACACCATGTGGTTGCTGGGAATTGAACTCGGGACCTCTAGAACAGCCAATGCTCTTAACCACTGAGCCGTGTCTCTGGCCCAAGAAAATATTCTTAAAATTATTAAAGTGTCGTATAAACTTTCATATAAAGACTGAATTTAAAATGTTGGTCTGATAGTTTTAAAAGGTGCAGTAAATAAAAAATCTGTAAAATAAGTCTGAACTTCTTAGAAAATTTGAGCTTTTACAGCTGCTGAGCTACAATTTTTGAATTTTTTGTTAATTTGAAAGCCTTTGTAACCTTAAAAATGGTATCTGAGGTTCTTCCTAACTTTGAGTCTACAATTACCTGTGTGCAAATGCTCCTTCCATTTCTTTTCAATATTTTTTCAAATATTTTTAAATTCTTACAATCACACACGATGCCCCTTTTAGTCACCCATATTTAGGTCTTTTACTTTCTCCTAAAGCAATGCATGTGTAGCCAGGGGCCTAGTTAGTGGGCTAATGAAAATGGTACCCTCATCTGTAATTAAAATTCCAGCCTTTATGTCACTTCCAATGACAGGGAGTGGCTTTGAAACAATCGTTTCTTTTTTTTTTTTTCTGCATCCTGTAAAAGAAAGGCATGTGATAATTGGCCAATGGCTAGGGAGTGAACCATATGGTTTGGAGATGCCAGTGGCATAATTATATTACTTATATACATGTTTTATGCAGGTGTGCAATAGGAATTTCTCTCCGATCCTAAGCAATTACAGAATCAAAGGTTCACCAGTGAGGGCCTGAGAAGACATGCAGTGAACAACCCCACCATCAGGAATAGAACCTATGTTTCAACAACTTAGAGACTACTTCAGTGAATCTCAGGTTTCAAGTCTCCTAAGGTTCTTCTGATGGGTGCTATCAGATTAAATATGTCAGCAAGAGTACAATAAATAGTATACAGACCTATGCGTATACACGTTAATTGACACAGCCAGAAATCTGAAGAAACCTCAACTGAGGGTTTGCCTAGATTAAGTTGGTCATGGGTACATCTATGAGGGATTGTCATGTTTATTAATTGATGTAGGAAGGCCCAGCCCATTGTGGATGACCCCCTTTCTTGAGCTGGTGGTCATGTGGTTATGTAAAAAGCCAACTCAACAGGAGCCAGGGATTAGGCCAGCAAGTACTGGTCTTCTATGGTTGCTGTGTCAAATTTCTCCTGTAGTTTCTGCCTTGAATTCCCTTAATAAACAGATTGGACTGGAAGTATAAGCCAGATAAATCCTTGCCCCCAACTACCAGGTTGCTTTTTGGTCAACGTGTCTTATCACAACAGCAGAACAGAGCTGGTGCACCTAGTGATCTAGTGACTTTCTCATCACTGTGAACTCGGCCCACACAGGGATGGCAGTTGACACACACACACACAGAGCTCCACATTCACAAGTCATAGGTCCCCTGCAATGACTGTCAAACTATGGAAAGAGGCTCTCGACTGACGCTTCCAACCTTACACTAGGACATAGACCAAGGTAGACAGAGGGGTCAACTGTTCCCATTGGGGTCCATTGGTGAACTGCTTTCATGATTGATTTTATGTGAATGAATCATTTGCTCATCAAAGAGAAGATTCTTTTACTCATTCCCTGGTGTCGTTAGGAACTCTCAGGTCCTAACTTCAGGTACTATTTACAAAGCAATTGAATTGGGCTCTATCGGTACATTTAGACAAGCCCAACATCTTACGCAGGTGTGTGTGTGTGGTGTATGGGCACACATACACATATATCTTATGCAAATAGATACATCTAAAGGTGGAAATTACCACAGGAAGCAGAATGTGCATGGCATTTTCACTAGACTACAAGGCTCAGAATGATATAAATGCTGACACCAGGGCCCTGATGTGACCACTATGTTAAAAGATAGCTTAATTTTATTTTCTCCCTTGAGAAATATAGGAACGAAGCCATCCTGGAACAAAGGCCAAGTGTTTGATCTGACATAAAACCAGTAAGTCCAGAAATACCCCATTAGTGTACATCTTCATAAAACTGGACAGTTAGTTGAAGGGGACACTAAGCAATGTTTTGGAACTCAGAACCAATTGTCAGAAGGTCTTCTGTCATGCTATCCTGCCTTTTTTCTCCCTTCTCATTGTCTTCCTATTCTTCCTTTGACATTCTGATAATAATGCATAGGTTACCCAATTAAATATAAAGGAATCATGTGTCTTAACATCCAAGGCTCAGCAGTAGTCAGTAACTAGAAGCCTACTGAGCGTATGACTGAAAATGAGGCTGTGGGTTCTGCAGGAGTCTCAGAATAGAGAAAACATGTCAAAAGGCTTGCCCATCCCCTACCATTGGAAATCCTCAAAGAACAAACTACTAAAGCCAAGGAAAAGCTGGATCTCAAAATCTTGTGGCTCCTAGGGATGAAGTTGATTTCAAACTCCATATGAATAAGTGACTTTTCTGGATCCCAAAGTGGCAAGAAGGATTGAACAGTGTGTGGTGCCCTTCCTCCTCCATCCTCCCTCTTCTCCTCCATCCTCAACCCTTCCCCTAACATCCTCCCTTCATCCTCTGAGCGGAACCTTTCTCCCTGCTTCAGAAGAACACTGCACAGCTTGCCTCCCACAGGAAACTTGGAGAAAGATAACACATTCCCTTCCTCCCAGGGAGGGAATTTGCAGCTCGGAACATGTTTTATGATTTTTAAAAATGGCGGGCCATGTGGCGGCAGGCAGCGGGCNNNGACATGGGCAGACACATCGTACAAAATAGAATTGGATATTTATTACTTAAAGAAACGGAGAAAGAAAGGAGAAAAGGGCCCGGGAGAGATGCGCGCGCCAAGAGAACAGTGAGAGATCTAAGGGGGGGCGGGGGTCGCCGGAAGTGGGCATGGCTTGTCTCTTTAAAGAGACGAAAACCATAACAATATGTACTTCACAAAAGCCCCAATCCCCAAACCTCACTGAGCCTACAAAGAAATAACACTGTATCTAAAGGAACAGAAGGATCAGGTTTGTCTGTAACCCAGAGTTCAGAAGGCAGAAGTTGGAGAGGTTTTTTTTTAGATTAAGAGTCAGGACTGTAATATGACTCTGACTCAAAAACCAGAGGTCTAGCCAGATGACTCGAAAGGTAAAGGCACTTGCTGCAAAGTTTGATGACCTGAGTTTGATCCTGGGAACCCAAGCGGTGGAAGGAGAGTACCAACTCCCATAAGTTCTGACCTCCACAAATGCGCACTGGTGCATGTACCCCACACACAAACATAGAAGGGATTTTTAAAAAATTGCACTTGATTTTATACCTAAATGAAAGAGATTAATCACTACTGAGATCCAGATTAATGGGCTAAAAGATCAAGTGGGAAATGTTTCAAAGCACAGAGCTAAGATGAGACTGGAGGACAAATAGTCCAAGGGGTTTAGGGGTTGTGTTCGGGGAGCTGGCTTGGTTAA
>LOEQ01000304.1:748936-761741 GCA_001685075.1 Bramus lutescens | reverse complement strand
AAGAAAGAAAGAAAGAAAGAAAGAAAGAAAGAAAAAAAGAAAGAAAGAAAGAGAAAAGAAACAATTACAAGCAATACAAAATATCTCACAGAAAGCTCATGTAATTTCCTGAAGTAAGAAAAATAACTCCAGCCAGGCTTGATTGTTCCAGACCAGGGAGTATCTGAGGCAGGAGGATTGCAAGTCCAGCATCTTCTAGGGGAAGAGTGAGTTCAAGGCCAGCCTGGAAAAACATAATAAGACAAAAGACCATGTCTCAAAGTGAAAATAAAAAGCAGCTGGAAACACAGTCCAGTGACAGAGTGCTTGCCTAGCGTGAGCCATGCCTTCGATTCAGTTCCTGGAGCCACGGAAGGGGGTGCAGCTAAGTGAAATCCTCTGTTGCGTTTTCACTCTTCAAAAGACAGGTATCTTTGTTTGACTTAATTGTTTTTGTTCCGTTTGTTTTTGAGACAAAGTCTCACTCTTGGTAGCCCATGCTAACCTGAAACTTACTCTGTAACTCAGGCTAGCCTTGAATTTGTAATGGTGCCACATGCCATTTGAGGTGTATCTTTGTATTTCAGTTAACTAATCTAGAAAATCCCTAAGAGACATGCCCACGGGTTTGTTTCTGTGATTCTAAATCCTGTTGATTGGCAGTCAGGGTCAGCTATCCGGTTACTAGGGCACTGTGAAGCTTGTCTGGGATTCTGGTCTGCTTCATTGGCCTACGTCTCTTTCAGCCAGCACCAAAGTGCAGCTGCAAGGCTTAGCTAGCACAGCAATGATGGCTTGTTTTTTTTTTTTTTTCTTCCCTTAGAAGTTGTTCTAGGTGATGCTTGGGTCTGGATTTTTTTTTGTTTTTAGTTTTTATTTTTAAGCTTATTCTTGGTCCAGTTGGTTGGTGGTTTGGTTTTTAGATTTTCTATGAAAATTGCATTTAGCCTATAGATCAGTTTGTACGGAATCTATGTCTTTACGATTCCTATACTTAATTCTTTCATAGAATTATTTACTGAATTCTAATGAATGCAGTGTGTCCACCGACTGAAGCGTTCCTTTCTTTCATCAGTCTTAAGATTGTCCACAAACAAATCCTGAGATAATTTGTTTATATCCAAGGATTTCATTTTCTTTTTGTAGTCTTAAATGGTATTTTTACTTCAATTTCCATGTGCTCATTGTTCATATAAAGAAATATCTGTTGTTTTTGCAATTGTCTTGTATGCTGTAGCTTACTAGTTTTTTTGGGGGGTTGGAGTATTTTTTGTAGGTTACATGGAATTTTCTGCATAGACAATTATGCCTTACCATCTGCCAATAAATAATATCCTCCCTTCTGGTTGCCTTTTTTCTTGCTTTATTAAAGTGGTTAGAATTTCTAGTGCTATGCTGTGGTTTGAGAACGACTCCTTGCCCTCCTCACCGCCATCTTAGGGGGAAACATCTGCTCTATCATTGCCAAGTAGAGTGGTAATGGCGTTTAATTTTAAGTACATTCTTTTTAGTAGATTGAGGAAAATTTCCTATATCTGTACCCTGAAAATTTCCTTAAGGGTGCACAGTGTATTTTGTAAAATGCCTTCCCTCTCTCTTTTTTCTTTCTTTCTTTAAGATTTCTTTATCTTACTTTATGTATGGGACTATTTGCCTGCAAACATATATGTGCACCATGTGCATGCCCTGTTAGATCCCCTGGAACTAGAGTTACATATGGTTGTGAACCATGTAGGTGTGGGAACTGAATCCAGACACTCTGCAAGAGCAACACTGTTGTTAACCTCTGAGACATCTCTCCAGCCTTTTTTTTCTTTTAGAGGTCCAGGGTCTTGTTCACAGTCCTGGCTGGCCTAGAACTCACTATGTAGCCCAAGCCAGCCTTAACTCATGAGAGCCCTCCAGTCTCCTCCTCCCAGTTCTAGGACTCTAAGCATGAGCCACTACTCCCAGCTCAGTGCTTTTTATGGGGATTAATAAGTCATTTGGTTTTCCTTATTTAGCTTGTTGATACATTGATGTGTTCAGATATTCAGCCACCTTACATGCCCAGAGTGACTCTCCCTTGATCACTATGCATAGTATTTTGTTGTTGTTTTTTTCCTGTTACTTCTTGAGTATCCTTTGATCTGTCCTCATGAGAGCTATTAATTTATATTATTCTGGGGCTTTGGGTTTTGTTGGTTGGTTCCTGTTTGATTTGGGAGTCAAGATAATGCTGTCCTCATGAGTTGGGAACTCTTCTTTTTCTATAAAGGAAATTGTACTAAAATGCCTTCTTATTAGTCTTTAACTATTAGTTAGGATTCTCTAAGAAAACCCATCTGATAATAGAATATCTTTTAAATTTCAAACCCAGCTTCGTCAACGGCCTTATGTTTTCATGGGCTGTCTAACTTCATCTTGGCTGAGATGAGTTTTGGTCATTTGTGATCTTCAAGATAGTGATCTTCTAGGTAGACAGTTTATGAATTTAAAATGGTCAGCGTGTCCATTATACCTTTTCAGTAGCTGTGAGATCCGTAGTGATAGTTTTGGTTTCATTTCCAGAAGAATCTGTGCCATCTCTCTGTCTTGTTAAAGGCTCTGAATTAGTGACCTTCATCTAAGAATTGATTTTTATTCCATTGCTTCCTTTTCTTTCTGTCTCCTGCTTGATTCCCCGTTTTGTTCCATCTACCTAAGCCTTACTACCTCTAAAGTCTGAAGGGGAGTTCTGACGCCTTGTCTCATCATCTCACTGCATCCAGGCATCTGCAGTCCATTCCCTGATGGCCTAGCAACGCATTAAACACTGAGGCCTCAGTAAAGTACCCTTGTTGGCCAAGTTCAACCATAGTCTTGGTTTCTTTGGCTCAAGTGTTTAGAACCCAGGTCTCATGTGCTCTCCAGGTTCTCACTGGGATGATACAACAAAACTTTAGTGTGTGCATCACCTCTCAGGAGCTCCCTTAAGGTGAGCGCTGGACGGTGCTGGGATTTCCTCTTTATGGCCCTACAGGCCTTGAGTATTGGTGATGGTGGGTCATGCCTGAATACATCAGGCACTTCCTTTTCAGACAGCCACCCTCTATGAAGCCATTGAAGCCTTTTAGGTAAAGAACACTAATTTTCTTAGAAGGTGGACAGCTTCATTTCCAGTATGAAGATCTCTAGAGACTCAAGGTTCTTAGATTGGTTCTGTCCAAAGCCTCAAGTTCCTGACTTTACCGACCGGAACCTTTGCCTTGTGATCCTTTGCATGGTCACGTTCCCCGGAGTTGAGCAGTAGTTGATGCGGTGTGAGAGCTGGAGTCCAGCCCCCACATAAACCTGTATTGGTGTTGCAGCCCATCTGTAACCCTAGCCCCAGGAGTTAGAGATGGAACCCCAGAGTGAGTCGAGCAGCCAATGTGGCTGAATTGGTGACTCTAGGTTCGAGCGAGGAACCCTGCCTCAGTATAGAAGGTCAAGGAGAATGTACCCTGTTAGCCTCTGGCCCCACACATTTATGTACACACGTGCCATCCCATACACATTCTAACAGGCGCCTACACTGCACACATACACACACACAAGAAGTCAAGATACCTTTACCTGGTATATGGCTTGCTGTCCTCTGTATCTGGGCTTCAGCCACATGCTTCAGCTCATGAGAAAATGATTCCTTTAGGATCACCATAGAAATCCTCTTGCAGTGTCTTGATCTGAGATTGGAAGACACTAAGCATGTCTAGGTTTTGGTTAATTGTTTGTTTGGTTGTTTCTGATTCTCTTCAGTCAGAAAAGGCCATCTTGCCCGCAGACTTTGACCTCACCCTGGTGCCATAACTATTGAGTGTTCCAAGCACTTGGTCTCTCAGAGCCTTGCCATCCACTATCACCCTGTCTGACACTTTGAGTGCCGATGGTCAGCAGTGCAATGTCAAAGGCTGTCTGCAGAGGTTTCTTTCCAGGACCACAGAGAATGGCAGAGATAAGATCAGGTGCTGAGCAGTCCACACAGGCTGTCCTGTGACAACAGCACACTCTTCTCTCCTCACCAGAAGATGGCTCTTTGGGTGGGAGGAGAAGGTCTCTGAGAGCCTGCCCTGTCCAGAGCACATGGGGAGCTCCAGGGAGCTCATGCATGACTCATCATGCAAAGGTGCCCAAGCAGGAGTTTGAGAAGAGCTTCTCTCTTATGTAAGGCCTTTGAGTCACATCAGCAGATTCTGAAATTAATTCTCTGAACAATCTGTGTGAATGTATTAGTAGGAAAAATTCCTAGTACATAAACTGGTGGTGCTTTTTAGTTTCTTTATAGATTTTTATTGTTGTTTTGAGACAGGCCCTGTCTCTGTAGCCCAGGCTACCCTGGAACTCATTGTAGTCCTCCTGCCTCAGCCTTCCAGGTACTGGGACTATAGATGTGAAACACTGTACTTGGCTGTGACTTTTATAATGTACCTCAAATTCTTTGATTGCCCTGTAAGCTTTAGAAGATGGAAAAGCTTTTCCCTTAGCTGTTAATAGGGATGGTGTGTCATCCAAACCCCACTGACGGAGGGAACACACGTGCACACACATGCCTTACCTGCTGCCTGGACTTGACTTGAACACCACATCTTACATCTTAGGCCTCTATAATGTAACCTGCTCTTCATGCCTTGTCACTTGTTCTAACAAAGACAGACTGTCTCCAGTGGGGAGGAACCAGACGCTTCACTCCTGAGCTAACCGTGCTCCTCTCTCCCTCCATCCCCCAGGAGGACAACTGTTGGCTTCGTGGCTTACTGCTGCTCCACCCAGTGTCTGCAGACCTTTGACCTGCTGGGTTGATAAACACTCAAGAGCCTCAGGAGCACNGCTGCCCAGCGTGTGTGGCCGTTCTAGGAGAGTCCAGCCACGCGGAACAGACCCTTCCATCCTGTCCTCTCCTGTGCAGTGCGGGGGCATGCCGAACTCTCTGGACATGTCCTGATTGGGCTTCACAACTAAAAGGCCTTTACCCTTCCCGCAAGTTGGAATATATCCTCCCCCAAATTAAGAACGTTTTGTCTTCTGTGTTTTTCTTTTTATGTGAGTGTGTCTCATACATAAACTATTTAGTCAGATGAGCTTCCCACATCTAATTTAAAGCGAGCTGCTGTTCCCTGAAGAACTCTTAATTTGATAATAGAACCAAATTAACTGTTGGCCAACATACCTTTGGTGATGATCCTTCTGTCTTTCCCCAGACAATTATTTCCCTCGAGATTATTCTCAGGGCTTCTCCATTGGAAACTTGTCAGTTTCTAAAACCCCAGCAACCCCATGGCTTCTGCAGCCCTGCAGAGCAGGGCGGAGGCGCAGCAGACTCCAGAGCACACGCCTCTAGAGAGTCCCTGCCTTATTTCTAAGTGTTGCAACCTATGAAGACATTTTCTGAGAGGGTTTAAAAATGAAACTGTAGATACTAATTAAATACACTCTTGTTCAAAACTACTACAGGAAAACAAGTTTTGAAATGTTCGGGCTTTTTGCTAAGATTTTCTTATACATAATTGGCAAATTTGAGGCCCTGATCGATCCTCCACCATGGATGAGGCTTAGCAGTATTTACTCATATGTGAAACCATCTTCATCTTGACCGTGAATTCTCACTGGGAAAACAGAAGTGAGCAGGGCCACACTCCACCTCCAGCTTTTGCAACGTCCGTGAGCTTTCCCTTGCAGAGAGACACTCACTTTCTGGGGGACGCACTGATTTCATCTTCCTTTAGAAGGATGGCATTTTAATCTGCTTTGCTTCCAGATGTTCATCTGGTTGCCGTGGAGTGGTTCTTTTTTTCGGGGGGGGGTGAGTTCTGTGTCTTAGCCGTATAATTTATATAAAGACAAGGTTGAGAGGAGAACCAGGGAGGGTTGCTTGGTGGAAAAGCTATTTCCAAAAAAAAAGTAGTTGGTGACATTTTATTAGCCAGCCTAACTGTAATTCTAGGCTCTTACAGTGCCAAAAAATCCTCCATAGTTACTGACAAATGTGTGATCTCTTTGCAGTCACACCACCTGCTGCCCAAAACGCAGACTCTCCAAGTAATGGCAGAGGCAGAAAACGACCATGCATGCCAACTGTATCGTCAGTGTTCCTACTTCCTCCCGTCCCTTTCATAACGTGGTCTGTTCAGCCTTAACATTTCAAAGGCCTAGCGTACAATAGGATCTGAGGGTCTGGATCAAATGTGGCACTCCTTTTATCCTTTAGAATAATGGAAGTTTCAGCATAACCCCAACATGTATATAAGTTGGAGAGAGAAAAATGTGACCTGAAGCTTCACATATGTGTTTGGCTTAAGTAACTGTTACCTACCACATACATGGCAGTAAATACCTGGCCACATCTGTTTCACCCAGTGCTATCATATGTCTCAAGTGGAGCCATGAAATATGCCACCCAGATACTCAGGAATTCTCATGGAGACAGTAAGGTGTGGCATACTTTTGATTTACCTTGTTTAAATTTTTACAATGTTACCTGAACAGCAGTGTACTGCACAGCAGCAGTAGCCTGGGCTGATAGCCCCTAGGCTGTCAGTCTTCACCTTGGTTGGGAACAGCATTTTGTGCTTCATTGATGAGAAAGAACTTAGAAGGTGGTTTCCCTGGTGCTGTTCCTCATGGAGACTTTGTGTGGATGCACTGATGTCATTGTCAACCCTTTGGTGTTATAAACAACTCTTGTCAACTGGAGAAGACTTGCCTCTATGTCGTGTGCTCCAGTTGTGTCAAATGCTTTGGGGGAAAAAGAAGACTCATGTTGTATCTTCTTTGCTCCCTCCCTTTCTTTTGTGGGGAACCTATTTTGAGCACTGCATGTGCTGGGTAAGTACCCCATCGCTGAGCTAGCCCTCCAGCCCTATTTGTTGTTTTTCCTGATCAGGTGGACAGATATTGCATAGAGTAACAGTAATGAAACGAAGGAGCTGCTTGGAAAGTTCTCATCTTTAGCTTGTGTGGGTGACTAGTGCCAAGCTGGAAGCTAGGATAGCCTTGAGGACAGATCCTTCAATGATATGTGAGAGAACCACGGCATCCTTTTTAGCTGATTCCACATTGGCGGTGTTCAATAGGTTTGTCACCATATCAAATAGTCATGATTATATAACATTGTGCAAGTGAAAATGTTGTATCTTCAATGTATATATGTGTGTGTACTCATATATATGTATATATATTATGTACATGTATACAACTTTTTCACTTGTACATATATGTGCACATATATATTGCATATTTTTTTGCTGTTCGACAGTTTCATACGTTTCTACAGTGACTTTCAGTTGCTCCCGATGGAGCCCTTCTTTTCATCAAGTCCCCTTCTGCTTCCATGTCTTTTGTGCGTAGCCTCCTGAGTGTGATTAGTTCCTTGCCTGAGTGGGAGGAGGGGAGTCACTCACTGGAGCAAGGGTAACTCATCAGTGACTCCACCTCTGTAGACAATGACACCTCTGGGGACAACCTTCAACTCTCAGTTGCTCAGGGGAGGGCCTTGTTGGCTCTCCTGCATCCACAGCAAAGCACTAACTGCTCCAGTTCTACAAATGCCCCTTTTTAAGAACAAAGAAGAACCCTGATGGTAGCCCACTCTGATGGTAGAAGAAAGTGATGAACCGCACTTGCTGTCTGGTTCTCTTTTAGAAACATCTCTTGGTCATTGCTATGAGCACTTCCTCAGGCCTTCCACACACAACTCACTGTTTTAACACCCATCTCACATTGTCTCACACTGAGTATTCTAAGTTAAAATACGGTCTAAGAAATACCACCTTACAAACTCCACATGTAATTTCTTTCAAATATATGAGCACTGCACAGTCTCTGGGAGCTTTCAAGGCTAGCTTTGAAATTAGTAGTAAAATTAAACTTCTCAACTTGAAAACTCAGACCTTACTTTGACTATAAGTAGTTCAAGTGTGATAAATGCCTCAGTGGAAATCAAAACATTTTTAAAGTTCTGAGCATGGATTGCTAATGGACGAAGAGCACCCAAGCTCCTGTGATTGGATACGGAGACTTAACAGACTCCCTTTGTATTTGTGTCCTTTATAGAAGACTGGGCTGTCATAGTACTTTCACTTTTTGTGGCTCCCGTCTACCATGTTTGTCCCAGGGAACCTGCTCTGGGGACTCTGCGCTTCTTGCCTTTTCTTTAGGCAGGGGGGCTATAAGACCCATACTTCTGCAGATACAGCTCCATGTTGAAACCCAAGTCTGACTGTCCCTATCCAGGAAGTGCCTCCCAGTGACATCAGCTAGTAGATCTAAGTGATGAGGGTGTCTGTGCCAAAGAGATTGAGCATAGCCCAGCGACTGTCATCCTCAGGAAAAGACGGTGCTTCACAGTCTAAGATGCTCTTTGAAGCTTGACTGCATGGGCCTTTGTACTCCAGAGACTCAAAGTGCTGGCAGTCAGAGCAGAGGCGGGACAGAGGGTGGGCCTTTGGAAATCATTTCTGCATGTAATTAAGACATAAGAGTTACTGAGGTTGAGTTGGATTTCTTTGGTTTTGTTACCTTACTATAGGGATATAATTAACTTTTCTATCTTCATTAAAGAATATCAGATTTTGTTTTTCACACTGTCCTAAGGGTGTGTGTGTGTGTTTGTGCGTGTGCACACATACATTTACAAAGAGCATGGTCATTGTCTAAAATGTATAGTCTAGTTTGATCACATGATCATGGAATAATTGTTATTTATAGAATATAATTGAACTTAAATTATGTGAATGTTCAGAAATGTAGATGTCCTCATTGTTTCAACCAAATTCACTTTGTTAAGAGAAAGGGGACTTTATATATTTATGTCAAGGCCAGCAAAATGGTGGGTGAAAGACATCTGATAATTCTCCGTACAGCGTAAAAGCAAAAACAAAATTCTCCAGAATGTCGGAATCCACTTTTCCCAGAATTCAACAGTTATTACTAAAGTGTGCAGCAATCCAAGGAGTGTGTGTTTATTAAGAGAGATCAGTCCTACAGAATAGTGGGCCTTGGTGTATAATGACTTGCCCCATTCCCATCTCTACTGCAGGACACAAAACTGAATCAGCAGCTCCATGGGAGCCACACAGAGGGGCAGGGTGAGCCGGTGCTCATTTCCAGACTATTGTCACGTGATCTGCTTGCCACTCTTTAGATGTCACCTGTAAGAGTGCTCTTACTTGATTGGAGCTTTGTCAGGTATGATGAAGCTTTACCTCTGTCGCATGTGCTGGGAAATCTTCAAGGAATTGGTTAGTGTGTGACTGCTTGAACCAGTGGAAACAGCGATAGGCTAAGATCCCCTGGAGAGCCTATGGAAACAGCGATAGGCTAAGAACCCGTGGAGAGTCTGTGGAAACAGTGGTAGGTTAAGAACCCATGGAGAGTCTGTGGAAACAGTGGTAGGTTAAGAATTTCCAAGGAAAGCTGGGGAATGAGACAGCCAGGGGTTGTTCCCAAGCGTCAGACAGTCACACACATATGCAGGACTGAGCACGTCCAAAGGGTCCTCCCCTGGCTCAGGAGGACCTGATAGCATCCTGAGCGTTCATCTCAAGCTTCCCCCGAGGCTCTGGGAAAGCAGACAAAGCCAAAGGCAGTACTGTCATCTCTGACCGAGTGTGGAAGGATTGTCCCTGTAAGCACTCAACGCCCTGAGCACGTAGGGGGAGTCTCACTGATTCAGGTAGGGAAATCTGTCCTGTCATCATCTGGTCACTGAACTACCAGAGCAGACACTTGAGTGCGTGGCCCACAGAGAATGCAGACCACTGAAGAGTTTAGAAGACTCACTAAGACCCAAAGGCTTCTACAACTGCAATAAACCTCACAGGGAGCTGAGAAAATAGGATTTCTGTCATCACAATGTCCCGTAAAGTGTCCGGTTTCCCAACAGCCCGACCCCCAAAAATGAAGCTTTTAAAAAAAGTATATGAGTTTTATGGGTTCCATGGTGGGAACCAAGGGTGGAGCTCCTCTGGTAGAGTGCTGGCTCAGCACATAAGAAGCCCTGACTTCCATGGTGGCAGATGTCTGCAATCCCACCACTTGGGAAGGAGAGGCAAGAGGTCAGAAGTCTAAGTTTATCCTCAGTCACATAGAGTTCCAGGCCAGCACGGGTTACCTGTTAAAACAAAGGTGGGAGAGTGTGAAACTGATGTTTTACTAAATGTCAATTCTGAAGTTGAAAGCACTAAAATGAAAACTTAAGGTGGCCCCAACACCATATTTGAGCTGCCGGAAGAATGATAAAACTCAGATATAAGTCATTTCAGATTATCCAGTTCCAGAGGACAGTAACAAAAAAATGAAGAAATTAATAGTCACAGAGACTATTCATTTACAAAGGACAGAAATTTTTAAAAAGTGGGGAAAAATAGTCTCAGAGATGTGTGGAATATGGCCAAGCACTGAACTATGTTTCATTGGACTCTTTAAAATGGAGAAGACAAAAAAAATGTTAATGGCCAAGGACTCCAGTTGGGTATCAGTCACTGATTTGCAACTCAAGAAGCTCAGTGTGTACCACTAAGGAGAAGTCCAAAGAGCCTCATGACTGGACGTGTTGTCACGTTGTCCACAGCAGACCTGAAACAGGGGAAGTTGCTCAAACTTTGGGTGGTCTTCACCAAAAGCATGGAGACCGAAAGGTAGTGGGGCGACATATCCAAGTACAGAAAGTAAATGACTATCAAATAATTCAGTGTCCACCTCACCTCAGAAGCGAAGGTAGCGTAGAGCATCCCCATGAGTTAGCAGTAGTACACATCCCTACAGTAATGTCAGCCAGAGTCCGTCAGGCTGAAAAGAGCACAGTAACTCAAGTCTACACAAAGAAAGTGCTGGGAAAGGGAACTAGGTAAATATATGACAAATTCATTTCTGTGCTTAATTCTTTCCTTCCTGAGTTATGAAGCAACAGTATAAAATGATAATTTTTAATCTATTGTTATGGTCACACACACACACAAAAAAAATGTATGACAAAGGTACAAAGCCAAGGGACAGTAATAACGTATTCTAGTTTGCTTTCTGTTGCTGTGATCAACACCAGGACCAAAAGCACCTTGGGGAGGAAAGGGTTTACTTCAGCTCACACTCCCAGCTAACAGCACTGAGTGATGCCTCGGAGCAGAAATCATGGTCTAATGCTATTTACCGGCTTGCTCTCTGTCTCTTTCTGCTAGTTTTACTGGACAGTTCAGGCCCACCTCTCCAAGACTAGTACTGCCCACAGTGGGCCCTCCCATATCAATCACAATTCCTTGTAGACATGGCCGCAGGCCAGTCTGGTGAGGCAGTTCTTCAACTGAAGTTCTCTCTTCCCAGGTGATTCTAAGTTATATCAAGCTGACAACAGAAACTGACCGTCACAAATAGGAACAAAAGTTTTGTATTCTAGGTTATAAGTTAGGATACTGAGTCTGAAAACATCAGGGGAAACACTAAGAAAATTGCTGAAGAATATAAATCATAGATCACTGTGATGGCTCCATCACTAACTAGTCTGGTAACTAAGCTTCAGGCTGACGCAACAGGAGGGTGAATTAGAAACCAACCTGGACTATATAGCAATTCTTACCTCAATATAAGTATGTATGTGTGTGTGTGTGTGTGTGTGTGTGTGATATATTCACATACATAAAGATGTTAGATGTAAATAAAGCAGCACTTAGTGGGTAATAACTAGCCATAAATGCCTAAACTTAAAAAAGAAAGCTCTTAAGAACATAACCTTCAATATCACAAGGCAAGAACAACCATAAAGCAAGAAAGAGACAGTAATGTAGACTGGAGTGAGGGAGTGGGAAATGGCCCACCGCATTGAGCACTAGTTGCTCAGGACTGAATACCTGAGTTCATTCCCCAGAACCTATATAAAAACCAGATACGGTGGCAGGTGTTTATAATCGCAGCTCCTCAACACAAGAGAGGAGAAAAGCAAAACTGTCCCAAAGCTCCGGGGCCAGCTAGCATGGAATACCTCGTCACCAGCAGAAACAAGATCCAACAAGATAGAAGGGGCAGAACTCCTAGAAGCTATTATCTGACCTCTGCATGCTGTGGCACCCAGGCATGTGTGTGCACACACAAATATAATTTTAAAAAAATTTTTAACAAAATCTGATGGATGGAGAAAATAAAATTAACACACCTTTAGCTAGATAAGAAAAATGTAGGAGAGATTCAAATCATGAAGAATTATGAGAACACGTGTGTGTCCATGTGATACGTGGGGAAACAATGGTCTTCAACTTGTTGGGATCTAGAACCACGATGGAAATAAGTTTCTGGGCATGGCTGTGGTTCTGTTCATTGCAATGGGAAGGCCTAGCCTGCTGTGCGTGACACCATAGCTAAGGTCCCCAACTGCATGCATATAAAGAAAGCTGGCCGAGCACCAGTGTGTGTGCTGCATTCTGCTTCCTGACCAGATGTCACCCTAGACTCCTGCCACTCGACTTTATTCCCATTATGATGGACTGCACTCTCACGCCGTGTGGCCCAAATAAACCTTTCAGCAAGTGTTTGGTTGTGGTGGATAGAGTTCTTCGCTGATGAATTCTTCCATTTAGGCAACCTACAGAATGAGAAAAGATCTTCACCCACCCCACATCAGACAGAGGGCTGATCTCCAAAATATACAAAGAATGCAAGAAATTGGTCATCAAAAGAGCAAATAATCCAATAAAAAATGGGGTACAGACCTAAACAGAGAACTCTCAACAGAGAGATCTAAAATGGCAGAAAGACACTTAAGGAAATGCTCAACATCCTTAATCATCAGAGAAATGCAAATAAAAACAACCCTGAGATTCCATCTTACACCTGTAAGAATGGC
>LOEQ01000304.1:722360-737928 GCA_001685075.1 Bramus lutescens | reverse complement strand
GAATCTCTCAACATCAGGGCTAACGAGTCTGCAGGTGTGTGTGGATACACCCCCCCCACCACACACACACACACCAACACACTGCCCCTGGCCACCCCTGCTGCACTGGGATCTCTGATGGCAGAAGGACAGCTGTGGGGAGGCTGAGCAGGATGACTGGGGAGAGGAGTGGAATCAAGTGGCCACCCAAGGGCTCAACCAGGGCCCTTTGATGTCTACCCCCCCAAGGCCAAACATGCTGGAGCGATTTTTATCTACCTTAGAAAGCTGCAGTTATTAAGTAACGCCTACTTTAAGGTCCTATTCCTCTTTGTAATCAAAAAGGAGAGGTTTCTTTCAGCACAGCATCGGGTGAGGCTAGCAGGCTCTGAGCTGCTGAAAATCCAGCTTGATCTGAGACTTGGGCTCTTGCTTGGTGCAGTGCTGCCTGGGTCTTCCTCCCCTTTGACCCCCGAACTCGAGTTCACGAGTGCTCTTCTGAGGTCCTCTGAAACTGGAGAACAGAGGACAGTGTAGAAAGGTGGCTGAGCCAAGAGAGAGTGACACTCCAATTCCCCACACTGACCCCTCATCTGACTCCATGGGCCAGAAGCACCATTTGTCTGTAACTGTTACAATTTACATTTAGGAAAAGTGTCCTCGTGGAGCCCTGTGGGCTATTTATACCTTATTTCCTCGTCTTATAAAGGTAGGGGGACAAAGAGGTGCTCCTGGAATTTTTCTTAGTAATAATAGAATAGATCCATTAGCCCCAAACTCTCCCCTCACTCATGTGTTGCTCTCTGAGATCAGCACAGAAGACGGCTTCAGAGCCGTAGGGCCGAGTGAAGTTGGACTGCTGTACGGTATAGAAAGTCTTTGTCCTCACGTCAGAGCAATTTCACTCCCTAGGGGCCTGGTTCCAACCTCCACTTAGATGACACACTACTGCCAAGCCCATGGCCTCTTTTCCTCTCCTGGTGGCTCAAGGCCCAGTTTTTGGAGACATTTGGCTTTGATGCACCTCTAAGTGCTGGGACAAGTTACTTGGAGGCCTTTAAGCCCAAACAAGGTCAGACATTGTACCATATCTTCCTGTGCAGACAGGCCTCTGCCCTCAGTGGCCCTGTGAAGAACTTGCAGAGAATAAAAATGTGAGTTGTTAATATCACCATCAGCCCCCAGATGCAGCCCTTGGTCGGACTCAGCCATACTCATTGATTATGGCTTAGGTCTCTATTTTTATAAGGTTGCACGCATGTAACATACCCTACGTGGCAAGATTTCCCAGACCTTGCCGAGATAAAGTCCCCAGGTTAAGCGTTATACCTGGCTCTCCCAGCTCTGAGCTGCCACAGTTCAGAGCGCAGCAGCACTTGCTGACTTTGGGCTGAATCTGGCCAGAAAATACTGCTTTTTCCAAACCACAACATGATCACTTTGGTGATGAGGTCACATAAAGAAAGAAGAAACAAGACCCATTTGCTCAATTTGTGTGTGTGTGTGTGTGTGTGTGTGTGTGTATAGCATGTGCACCCATGTGGATAGGGTTACACACACCCAGGCTCAAGCACCGAGGCCGGGGGAAGATGCCAGAGGTCCTGTTCCATCAGTCTCCTCTTTATTCCTTTGGTACAGGGTCTCTCACTGAAGCTATGATGAGACTGTCAGACAATAAGCCTGTCTCCACTGCACGCTGAGGTTACAGACATGTTCATGGCCACACTGTGCCAGAGATCTGAACTCAGGTTCTCATGCTTGCTTGGCAAATGCACTTACCCACTGAGCCATCTCCCCAGACTTCCATTGTTAGCAGGAGGGCCTCAGTGCTCATCCTGGTGCTGTGCAGTCAGGCAGAGGACTTGAGATGTCACAGAATGTAAAGTCAGTGGGTATTGTGTTTGTTACCTTTACATCGTTGTTCCAAAATGCCTGATGGAAACACCTTTGGGAGGACTGGAGTTGGCTCGTGGTTTCAGAGGGGTCAGTTACCTTGTCATGTCACTTGGCTCCATGCTTCTGGGCCTGTTACATATGGTTTGTAGTGGATCAGAGCTGTTCCTTTATGGTTGAGAGGGAGGGGAGGAAGGGAGGGAGGGAGAGAAAGAGAGAGAGAGAGAGAGAGACTCTCTCTCTCTCTCTCTCTCTCTCTCTCTCTCTGGAAAAAGGACCAGGGATAAGATAAGACACCTCAGTTGACTACCTGCCACCTTCCAAAGGTTCCAGAACTTCTCAAAATAGCCCCCATCAGCTGAAGATCAATCTACAATTCTGTAAATATGAAGGGGGCTCCTTCATATTCAAGCCATAACGTTGACAGAGGTTTCTGTCCTGCAATTCTTTGGAATCACCAGCTCAGCCTTAGCTTAAACTTGTTCCTAATTAGTTCTTATAATTTAAGTTAACCCATATCTTTTCATCTACACGACTTGGTTACCTTTACTCTGTACTGCCCATCCTGCTTCCTCAATGTCTGGCTTGTGACTCTGCCTTTCTTCTTCACAGAATCCTCTGTCCCCAGAAGTCCCTCCTAACCTCTTCCTGTCTAGCTATTGGCCATTCAACTCTTCGTTAAGCCAATCAGAAGGTGCCTTGGGAAAGATACCTCTTCACAGTGTAAACAATTATTCTGCAACATTCCCCCCTTTTTGTCTAAAAAAGGGGGTTTAATTCCAATACACTGAAACTATATGTAATAAGAGCAATGTATGTTTGTGTGTATATATGTGTGTGTGTGTGTTATTTCCTTGTAATTTATTTCCTTGACAAACAGTGTTTGAAAGTCTTAGGCAGTACTTCCTAGCAGCACTGGAAGATTGGAAGCTTCCAGAATTCCTAGACTTTCCAAGATCTGCACATCCTCACTGGGCAGATATGTAGACCAAGGCAGGATGTGGACCAGTGTGTCCACTGGTCAGTGACCAGGGCCATAGTCATCTTGACCTCAGAGAAAGCCTTGGGCCTCAGTCTTCCCGAAGATGGTTGAGATCAAATGTTCTCAAGGCAGCAGATACACTGAGGCCCAGAGCTGTGGATTAATCAACGGAATTTGAAGAGGTGGATCTCCTTGGCCACCTGCTCTTGTGTTAGCATGGGGGTGATGTCCTGAGGCTCCTAGTACCTATGTTTGTTCCCTGCATGAGGTCCCCTTTCCAGGTATTTTGGGTGGAGTCTCATTTCCTTCTAGTAGGGAGAGGTGAGAAGAAACGCTCTGAGAAGAGGCCCACCATGGAGATGAAGCAACAGGGAACAACAGGGCTACATCCGGCTGAGGTAAAGACTTGGTGACATCAGACTGAGAAAGGTCAAGTTGGAAAAGGTCACAGAAATTGTCCAGAAGGGAACTGAATTGTTTGCCGTTGGTGTGTTTCTGCCCACAGCACTGTTGTACACCCACAAAGAACTCAGCCTGGGAAAGGACCCAGGGAAGGCTGACTGTCCTTCTTGGCCCTCTTGCCTTTCCCTCCCCTACCCATGTAGGGCAGGCCAGCCATGCAGCCATGATTAGGAAGAAGCTACGACACTGCCTGCCCAGAGCATCCCCCAGGGTCTTAGCTGTCACAATCCACACAGGTCAGCTCCCCCAGGGCTAATTAGTATCTTTCAGCAGTTTGCTTACTCTAGACTCCTGGGATGTCGTGGATGCTGGTGGTGCTGTCTTAAAGTCCTGTCATCTGATGTCAGAACTGGTGTGGTGAGCATGTCCTATCCTGTCCATCAGCATTCAGAGCAGGGGCCATTTGTCCCTTCCTCCCTGTGTGCACACTCACCATAAGCCCCTCGCAAGACTTCCTATTCTAAGCCTATGACAGTCAAGACTTGCTTTGGCAAAGGGGATGTTAGCAAGTAGGGTACCTTGGAGGCTTCAAAATGCTGGCAGGGCTAGGGCTGAGGCTCAATTCTAGAGCACTTGACTTGCATGCTTAGGGGTTCAGTAGGTTAGTGTGCTTGCTGTGTGAGCATGAGAAGCTAGGTTTAGATCCACAGCATCCATGTGAAAAGCTGGGCATGGCCCACCCCATGCACCCGTAACCCTGTCGGCATACAGAGGCAAGAGGACCATTGGGGCTTTCTGGCTGCCAATCTAACTCCAGATTTGGTGAAAGAGCCTGTCTCAGGGGAATTATGTGGAGAATGATGAAGAGGGACCCCAGACATCCTTAACTCTGGCCTCCACATTCCCACACAGGCATGTATATGTGCTAATACTTAACACACGTGCTATCACCACACATAGACCACACACATAAATGCACAACACATGCACAAACAACACACACAAATGCTGGAAAATGGGGCTCCCTTGCTTGCTCTGGGCCACAGACAATACACAACTCAACTCACCTGGAAGCAGACAAGGCTCCTAAAACAGAAATGGTATCCTAGATCCCCCACCAGCCAAGGCTACCCTAGATCAGTCAACAGCAAGGACCACTGCCCAAGAGAGCCCAGCCCAAGACAGCAGCCTGTAGACTAGACTTTGGAGCTAAATAATGGTTTATTGTGCTATGCCACCAAGTCCTAGGATGAACCATCACACAGCACTGTGACAATAGTCACCGATGTGTCTCTTGTTGATCCGTGAGCTGTTGGTCCTTTCTGGAGGGGAGCTGGAAAGTGATGCAGAAACTGAGGACGCTGGTGGTCCTTACGAGATGGGTGCCCACTACCTTCTAGGGTCGACCATCAGGAGCATCCCAGAGGCAGCCAAATAGAAGACAAACGACCAGGTGCTATGGCAGCTTTACTGAGCATCTACAAGGAGCAATGCTCCATCTGGGTCATGATCCCCAGGGGTGAGTCAAATCTAGGTTCTGCTGCATGAACTTGTCTTGGCATGCGTGGGGATGGCTTGGGAGTTCAAGGCTATGAGATATCTACCTTTTCTCCCCCTCCATGTTCCCTTGAAGCCCTCTTCTCCTTCCTCCAGGACTGAGTCATGCCGCTTATGATCCTGGGGAAGAAGAGACTGGAAAGTCTTGGACCTCCCAGGTCTGTGTCTCATACTTATCAGCCCTCTGGGGGAATTACCCTAACTGAGGAGAGTTGCCTCTCCTCCACAGAGGGATTTCCAGGGCAGCCCATATCTAGTGACTAGTAGGCAACTGGGGTAAACTTCAGTCCCCTTTCTACAGCATGGGACACTGAGAGCTGCCCGGGCTCTGAAGCCCTTGGTAGTTGACAATGTCACAGTCTAACTTCTGTCTTTGCTGAACCCCAGCCCCACACTATCTACCTACTTCCTGGGAAGGGGTGATCCTCAACGGTACTGTCTTGGTCAGGGCTCCCTGAGGCTGTGGTCCATTTTCAGTCCCTGCCTGGGCAATTTGGCCTGCAACCCTCAGAAGCAGGGATATATGCTCACAATGATATGTTCTGTCAAGCCATCCAGTTAGCTTCTCAGTAGGCTCCTGAAACTGTCCTCAGCAGGACCCAAGAACTGTCTGTCTGTTTCTGACTCCGAGGTCCCCAAGAGAACGTTTACTTTCTCCATCCCTAAAATCTACCACAACCGGCTCCCAGGGCAGCCACCTCTGAGGCAGACACCAGTGCGAATAACACAAGGCTGGTTTACGTTACTGCTATTACAGAATACCCGAGGCTAGGCTAGTTATAAAGAACAGATATGCTTTGGCTTGTAGTTACTGAGACCAGGAAGTCTAAGACTGTGATGTGTTCATTTGTTCTCTGTCTCCCTCTATGTGTGTGTGTCTGTGTGCTCATGTTCGTGTGAGTGAGCGGATACATGCACGTGAGGACCAGAGGTCAAATGGTTGTCTTTCGTCGGGTGCTAGCCACCTTGTTTTTTAAGACAGGGTCTCTCACTGGAACCCAGTATTCAAAGGATAGACTGAGGTGACTCAAAGGTTAGACCGGGGTGACTGGCCAGCAAGCTCTAGTGATCCTTTTGTATCTGCCTCCCCAGCACCAGGGTTATAAGTGATTGTCACCATGCCTGGTTTTTTACACAGGCACTCAGTGGTAACTGGGAATAAAAGCCATGTCCTCACTCTTTTCCAGATGAGCCATCTTTCATGCTAAGGGCATGATATTAGCATGACCAAGGCTCCATCCGTACACATCTCATGGTGGAAAAATGGGATCAACAAGTTGACACAACAAAGAGCCTCACTTGTGACAAGGGTTCTTGAGGTGACTAATTGAACCCCAGAGAAGAATGGTCCCTGATGGCCTAAGCATCTCTTAAAGAGGACCCACCTCTTCCCAGCTCCATATCATTGGGAATTAAATTCAACATGGATTTCACGGGAGACAAATTGCATCTGGACCACAGCAACAGCCCGACATCCTGCAGCCCACCTCTGCCTGGTTGTGGTAGATTTTAGGCAACAAAAGAGGGGGAGGTTTACTGTCTTCCATCCCCTCAAGGCCCCCAGCGTCAGAAACCCAGCAGTTCTGTGCTTTGGAGAAGAGTTTTGGGAATCTGAGCATCTAGCTGGATGACGTCCCTGCCTCTGAGGGTTGCGGGGTGGGGCAGATTGCCCAGGCAGGGACTGAAAGTGGGCCACAGCTTCAGAGGTCCCCAGCATCTATACACAAGTGGGAGGAGTCCTTGATGGCCAAAGCTGAGATGACCCTGACATTGTGGTGCTTTGTAGAAGATGCTGCAGAATCCCACACTAAGAGACTTGCCACAAACCAGCTGACATCTGCCCAGAGCAGATGTTACCAGTTCTTTGTTACCAGTGTGATAGGAACCAATACTCTATTTAATCTTCATCCTTCAGAGGGGAGTCCATTCATCCTCTATTTCTGTGGGTGACTGGATTCAGGAACACCTACAGATCCCCAAATCTGGATGCTCGTGTCCTTGTAGAATATGGCAGGCCATTTGCATTGCACCTGTGCACACCCTTCTGTGCCTTCCAGTCATCTCTAGGTGACTAAAGCTACGAGGCTGCTGTCCTGTACTGGGAGGGGCTGCACAGCAGAATGCATGTTCAGTGTAGACACGATACTGACCTCAACATTTCTGCATCATGGTTGGTTGAGTCCACAGATAGGAGCCCAAACACACAGAGAGCCATTATATATGTCACTTTGACACCCCAATGGACCGCTGTGAGGGATGCTGGGTCAGAGAAAGGTCCAGCAGGGAGGGTCAGGCAGGAACTCTGGGAACATACAAGGCCTCAGTAGCAATGTCAGGACAGCCTGTCTAGGGCTAAAGAGTCTGTGTCTCTCTGCCATTGGTAGGGTCTTCGGTGGGTTGTTGGTTTCAAACACCAATCAGTTCTTGGCACATGGGCTGTCCCCTCTGCTTGCATGCCCAAAACATGGTCTCTGTTGGTCTTTTCCCAAGTGGAGGAAGGGAATAATTTTGTGAACTATTGACCTTAGACGTGACATCCACGACAGTGGCCCCTATTCTGCTTAGTAGAAATGAAGCTCTGGATGGCAGGGGTCAATGAGAGGCACCCAAGAGACTTCATGCCACACTAGCAGATTGCCCATCACTCACATGTTGCAGGATGGCCATCTCTTCCCCTGGTTGATGCATTAGCTACCCCTCACCCACCTCCTGAAAGCTATAAGTTTCTGTCTTGCACAGGAGTGGGGTGAGGGGCATGTCCTTCACTCCCAGGGCTTGCTTAACTGTCATCCCACCATTGCCTCATTGCTCCCCAGCGCTATTCCCAGTTGTCCCCCAACTGCTTTGCTTTCTGCTTTTACATGTGTGAAGGGTAGCAACTGTCTCCTCAGACTCTTCAAACATCCAGGGTGGGATCACTCAGCTGAACCTTGAGTGATCTCTTGAGGCTTGAGTTATGGTGAACTCCCGGAACCCTATACAGGCTTTATTCCCACTCACACCCCCCTATCCTGCAGGTGGGTACAATCATCTCAAAATTGTGTGGGGAGGGAGTCTCCATTACACAAGACCACATAGCTGTGGATGGAGTCTCCTGCCCATATCCTCCCCCATAGTACCCCACTTCTTGCAAAAAGAAGTCCAGCCTGAAGATTCTGGACTCCGGGGGTAAGATGTAGCATTTTCGTGATCTGTGAAGACAAGAAACACTATTTACTTTTTTCTTTTTTAAATTGTTTTTATTGAGCTATATATTTTTCTCCATTTCCCTCCCTTCCTCTCCCCTCCCCTTCTACCATCTCCCATGATCCCCACACTCCCAATTTACTCCAGAGATCTTGTCTTTTTCTACTTCCCATGTAGATTAGATCCATGTAAGTCTCTCATAGGATTCTCATTGTTGTCTACATTCCCTGGGATTGTGAATTTTAGTCTGGCTTTTCTTTGCTTCATGCCTAAAAGCCACTTATGAGTGAGTACATATGATATTTGTCTTTCTGGGTCTGGGTTACCTCATTCAATATGATGTTTTCTAGATCTGTCCATTTGCCTGCAAATTTCAAGATGTCANTATTTGTCTTTCTGGGTCTGGGTTACCTCATTCAATATGATGTTTTCTAGATCTGTCCATTTGCCTGCAAATTTCAAGATGTCATTATTTTTTTTTCCACCATGTAGTTAGTACTCTATTGTGTAAATGTACCACATCTTCCTTGTCCATTCTTTGGTCAAGGGGCATTTAAGTTGTTTCCAGGTTTCGGCTAAAACAAACAATGCCACTATGAACATAGTTGAGCACATGTCTTTGTGGTACGATTGAGCATCCTTTGGGTATATACCCAAAAGTGGTGTTGCTAGGTCTAGAGGTAGGTTGTTTCCTATTTTTCTGAGAAATTGCCATACTGATTTCCAAAGCGCTGTACCAGTTTGCACTCCCACCAGCAATGGAGAGGTGAAGGAACACTATTTAAATGGGGAGCTGAAGAGATTTTGACCAAGAACAGAGAGGAATGGAATGTGACCTTGAACCAGTTCAGATCCAGCCCCTCCACACCGCACACCAGGTTGCCTCCCACTCTCTCCTAGGAAGGCTGCCTTGAGCTGGCATCCAGGTCAGTAGACCATAGACACAAGCACATGGCCAGAGCCTAGAAACCCCTAGGACCACAGGCAGAATGCTGGGGAATACCTAACTCCTCTCACATTTAAATTCCCCTCAGATTAGTAACATGTTTACTTCCCTAATATATCCTAATTATTATTACATAGGGAAGCTGCAACCCATGGGTTCACTGGATACACAATGCTGTCAAAGGTTTGGCCATCAAGATTGCTCTGCCCCTTACTGCTCCCATTGTCACCAAAGCATTTGGCACAGGTCGCCTCTGCTGGAGGTCATCAGAGATACATGGATAACTCAACAAGGAAAATCTACATTTGAGAACATTTCCGTTAGACACCATGATCAGGTTCTTGTCCAGGTTTGTCCGCCCTTTTGTCAGGTCTGAGTACCCACATTTCCTCCAGTGGTCACCCCATGCTCTGGTTTGCATCTCGAAGACCTGTGTGCTAAAGGTTTGGTCTCTAGTGTGACACTTTGGGGAAGGTGTGGATATCCTCAGGAAGAGGGGAGCCCATGGGATGCTCTTGGGGCATGCCTTTGATGGGCTATGGAACCTCGGTCCCTTCTTGCTCCTGTTCTGCTTCCTGGTATAAAGCAAGCAGCGTGCATCAGCATTCTCGCTAGGACATGTGATCTCACCAAAGACCCAATGAGCCCCACTGCTTGTGGATTGGAAACTTCCATACTATGATCCAAATGAACCTTTCCTGAGCTAAATCCCAGATATACTGTTATGGTGACAGAAAACTGACTAGCATGTTGTTTCTGGGAGAGGCTTGGCTTGGTTCTCCCAGGGGATGAGATGGAAGGAACGTGACATTATGGAGGGTAGGGAGGGTCCCTAAAGAGTCTATGCATGAGGATTTCTACTGGGCACTGGGTACAGTGGGCTCAATGCAAGAGACACAGGCCTCTGATGTCCCCATTGAGATAAGCACATAGACACAGACATCCATCCTCATGGGCCACAAACTTCCCAGGAGGGCGGGGCTGTGTCTGCCCAGGACAAAGCATACTTCAAAGGTGGTAGGGAGAGAACTAGGCAGACAAGGGATTCTGAGTGAGGAATCCTGGCCTCTGCTTGGTCATAGGAGGTCATGTTTCCTTATCTGTGAAGGGACAATGTGTCACATGCACTTACTGGCACACAGTAGGGGCTTTGTTAATGCTGGATCCCTAAGTGGTGGCTCCATCCAAGGGCCAGGGCAGAAAACAGCTGTCTCAGTTCTGTGTTAACACAAAAGTAACCTGTGAGGATATAGGCCAGGGCACTGACCTGACGTGTCCCAGCCACGACAGTGGGGGACCATACTTGCCTTTTCGGTGCCAGCAGCCAGGGCTTATGATGATCTACAGAGTCACTGCTACTACCTGTGCCTGTGAGCTGAGCTACTTGGCCCTCTGGTGCTAGCTGCCACCTGCTCCCAGCTGCAGGAGGTCCGGCTGCCTGACCTTTCCATCTCCACGTCGTTTTCCAATCTGTGGTACTGTGGGCCAGGCTTGGCAAGATTCTCAGAGAGTGGAAAAGGGTTGTTCTCAGATGTGACATTGTTTCAGGATCAGCTTGTGAGAGCTTTAAGCATCAGACGGAAAGCAGAGACCCTCCGGAGTATCCGATATTCTCCATGGGGCTTTGGGTGGATGGCATGAAGGGCAGAGGCTTTCCTGGCCCATCTGTGCCCAGAAGGCTTCAGTCTAGCCCTCCTGCCAGCAATAAGCTTGGGTTTTGAAGCTCAGGCCAAGTGCCAACTTGGCCTGAGGATCTGGACTCCAGCCTGGGTCTGCCTTAGCCAATTTAAAGGAGATGGTGGTCACCCTTCTTGGGCAGGGACCAGGCAACCAGCCCCACCCTAGGACCAGGAAGGTGGTTTCTGCACCTGGGGAGAATGCTGTAGGCCTGAAGGCTGCCCTTCCAGATCCTGGCTAGGTTGCGGAAGCAGGAGGGAAAGACGGAAGCTCAGAGCTGCTTTCCAGGTCTCCATCTCTATATGCCAAGATAGGTCAGGGCTTGTGGGCTCCCGCCTGCTTCCCAATTGAATGCTTTCTCCACTGTTTTCCTTACAGCCATGTCCTGAGTGGAGGAGCGGGGGAGCCACCCACTGTGCTCAGCCTAGGGAACAATTAGCTGTTAGCTGTATGCAAGGGTTACTTACCAACATGGGCAGCCTCCACCACACAGCCCCACTGGGCTCAGGGAGCTGGCCGACAGCTCTGGCTCCCCATGTGCGCTGGCTTGGGTTGCAGCCGGATTTCTGTTCCAGTCTGTCTGCTGGGCATTTCAGGTCGAGCACAATGTCCAGCTACATCTGCGGCTGGCAGAAAGCTGCGGTACTGTTTGCTGGCCCTGCTGGGTGCCTTTCCAGTCTCTGTTCCCCTGTGAGTGTCCTCAGGGGAAGCCGCTCCCCTCTTCTCTGTGGTCTTCCACCTTTCCGATGGTGCAGCCTTTGAGTGCCTCAGCAGAATCTGCCTGTCTGCTCTTGCCAGGCCACAGCCTTGCTTCGTGGGTGCCTGCATTAAGCAGTAACCGTGTACCCTTTGGTCCCAACACCAGCATAGGAAAAGCACCTGCAGTCTGAAATGTAGTCGCTGAATTCTCGGTCGCTTCCAGATGTGCAGGATCCAGCCCCATCGCCACACAAGGGAGCGGGCTCCTGGGATGGTAGCAGAGGTGTGATTAGCATCCAGCGGTTTTGAAGTCATCATCATTTTCATTAGGCCATATGACAGCTGCTACCCCAGTCCTCCTCCTTCTCTCCCTCCGACCTTTTGTTGTAGTTTGCAGACAGGCAAGGCTCTCCTGAACCAACAATGCAGACACAAATGGGTTAAAGTGGAAGAGTCCTCACCAGAGGGCAAGGCTCTGAAACCTGGGAGCATAGCAGGGACATCAAGAGGAGGTCACCTAGGGGCTATTCCAAGGGGACAGCTCGGGTAGCTGGGCGAGGTGGGAACAGTGCACAGGTATGGCACAGAGTCACATCCCACAGCAGGTCAACCTAGGCAGGGAATAGAGAACAATATGGAGGCTTAGTAGTGGTGTCTAAGCTGGGGGGGGGTACTCTGACAGTTTGCACTGGAAAGGGGACCCCTAAAGGCATCCAGTCAGGGGAGAGTGTGGGAGAAGAGTCTCCAGTTGTAGTAGCTGCTGTTGCCCGTGTAGGAGATGACATGAGCCTGGAAATTGTATTTGAAAACTTGGAGTCAAGGATGGGCGGTGGTGGCACACACCTTTAATTCCAGTACCTGGCAGGCAGAGGCAGGCAGGTCTCTGCAAATTCGATTTCAGCCTGGTCTACAGAGCTAGTTCCATCCAGGATAGCCAAGGCGACTTAAAGAAACCTTGTCTTGGCCAGGCAGTGATGGTGCACACCTTTAATCCCAGCATTTGGGAGGCAGAAGCAGGCAGATCTCTGTGAGTTCAAGGTCAGCCTGGGTTACAGAGCGAGTTCCAGGACAGGCTCCAAAGCTACACAGAAAAACCCTGTCTCGAAAACCAAAACCAAAACCAAAACAAACCAAAGAAAAAGAAACCCTGTCTCTAAAAACAAACAAAACAACAAAAAATAAGACAAACAAAAACTCTGAATCACCCAGACGAGTCAGGACCAAGCATGGCACGTCTGACTGCTAACAATGCCACTCTGTGCAGGGCTCCACGGACTTTCCCCCTCCCAGGGATGGCCCCTTGGCACAGGTAGCCTGTGTCAGCAGCCTTGGGCAAACCTCACAGAGCCTCCCCTGCATGCGCCCCCCTGGCACTCCCACACCTGCCCTCACAGGCAGTCTCTGTTCCTGGAGTCCTCTCTGGTAGAGCTTGGCTGAGGGTTAGTTTGGATCTGTGAGTTGGGAATAGACTTTTCCACAGCCACCTCTCCCCTCTGCATCCTCAACTTTGCTCTTGTGAGCCCTTCCCCTCACTCCCTCCTCTTCCTCCTTAGGATCCTGTAAGGGATGGAAGAAGTCATGAGTCTGAGCGTGTGAAGACCCGCGTGGGTGTGTGCTGTTGATATAGGCACTGCCAGAGCAAGGGCACTAGTCTCAGGCTTATGAGAAAATGGCAAAGCCTCTCCTGCCACCCCTCACCTGAGGCGAGACTTAGAGGGATGGCTAAACTTTCCTGTGGCCCACGTGTGGATGCTGATAGTATGCGTAGAAAACATCCACCTAAGCTTTCTCTCCACCCTGCTAGTTATGGCCTGAAGGCTGCTCCCCTGTGGAGACTGCTCCTACTGAGATGAACTGAAACGCTCTTCTTGGCCCAGCTGTGCACCATAAGCCCCGCCTCTTTGTTTATCTGTATACAATAATACTGCCTCCTTGTTCAGCTGCAGGCAATAACCACACCTATTTGCTCTACAGAGTAGGCACACTGAGCTTCTGGGGTACTGCAGTTTCTCTAACAGAAAGCCCAGTTTGGCCAACTCCAGTTTTTCCTTCATTCCTTCCTCGTCCCTAGTCAGGTCCAACCCTGAAGGCTCTTTTCTCAAAAATCTGCTCTACCTCTGAAAAGGTGAGAGACGAGTCGCTTATTCCCCTTTAGGATTGACATGTCATTATCTTTGCTGGCGACAAAGTGTGTGGAATGTATGTAATAGACAAGAAGAAAAGAAAAATGGGTTTTGACTTCCTGGGTGGATGGATGAGGACAGATGGGTGGGTTAACGTGTGGGTGGGTGGGTGAGTGGGTGGGTGGGAAAGCAAGAACGCTCTCCCAGGTGGAAAATTGTGCCGTCTCCTAGGGTTGGGATAGCTGGAGGGGGATCCTGTTGGCTGAGTAACCGCTCTTACTACTCAAATGTTTCATTTTTTGTCCCCCAGGGTTGTAAGTGACAGGAAAGCAGGCTGACGAGCATGACCAGAACATGCTCTCTTCAGAGGTTCATCATTTGTCTATGTGGAAATGCTCAAAAACCCTTTCTTCCTGGTGCGTGTGTGTGTGTGAGTGCGTGTGTGCGTGCATGTGTGTGCGTATGTGTGTGAGTGCGTGTGTGCGTGCATGTGTGCGTGCATGTGTGCATGCGTGTGTGCATGTGTGTGCGTGTGTATGTGGCTGGAGATTGAACTCAGGGCCTCACGACTGTGAGGCAAGAACTCTACTGTGTGATAGCAGCAGCCCACTCCTTGACCTTTGACATCTGTAACACATTATCATGTCTGTAGTCTCCACTATGTGCAATAGCATGCAGACAGTTTTTAAGAACCTGAGTGTGTGTAGGTAGCTGAGGTCTGAGTCCTCACTCAGAGGATCAAAACTGAAACACAGCACTCACCATGGTGGCCCTGCCCGGAGGCCTGTTGGCAAGCCCAGTGCTAAGTCTGTAAACATGTGGGGACCCAGCTGTGTGAGGCAGGACTTCCTGCCTGCATGTGGTCAAGAGCCTGAGAGTCAGAGCAGGCTGAGGACCATCGCCCAGGACTGTCTTCCTGGTCTGCAGGCTTCCAATGGGGCCCAGGACTAAGCCTGCCAATCTCAAAACTGACTGTACCACATCTCCCCTCCAAAATGGAAGCCGTGCTCAAGATGGCGGCCTTCTCACTCTCCTGTTAGAACAAAATCCTGAGACAGGGCAATTTATAAATAGTAGAAACTTATTTTCTCATAGTTCTGGATGCCAGAAACTCCAAGTTCTAGACACTAGGACGTTCAGGGTCTGATGAGGACTTCTCCCTGCTGGCAAGATGGCACCCCGATGCTTCATCCTCATATAACTGAGGGCAGAAGGACAAGAAGGCCTAGCTAGACCCTTCTGGACCTTTCATGGGATATAGATTAGAAGCACCTGGACTGAATCCTTGGGACCCAATCCCCTCTTAATGGTCCACTATTAGCACTGTAGCCTTGGGGGATTAAACTTCAAGGAGGACTCTGTAAGGACACAAACATAAAATATACTGCCCTGTCTGCCCCATCAGCCTGGTCCCTGGACAGACAAAAGAGACTAGTCCCCAGGACATGCACTGTGAGCCAGAAAAAAATAAATCGCTTCTGCCGCTAATGGTCACAGCTATTCAGGGGTGTTTGTGACCACAGCATTTACCTGGCCTACTGTGACATGTTTAAGGTCCATGTTTTCTCACCAATCCCAACCTAATTATCTTGTTTTCCATTGGCCAGCATAGCCGGGATGTGGTATTTCTGGGCTTCTCCCCCAGCCAATCCTCTTACAATGCTGTGCGCAACCCTTATTAATACCTCCAAGGGTCCCTCCCGCGACCCCCAGACGGGAACCACGCACTCCTGTTGTAGCCTGTTGAGGAGCTGAGTGTGATGCCAAGCCAGGCTAAGGAACCACAGTGACCAGGAGGCCTCCTGGGAAGGCCTCTCCTGGAAGCAGGTCCCAGGTTGGCAGAGAAAGCTGTTTTCACACTTGCCTTATTTTTTCACAGCAGCTGGGGAGCTGATGGCGTCCTCCGACTGTGAAACAGGCTGGGAGAAGTCTCTCCCGGGGAATGAAGCAGACAGCGGGGAAACTGCCAAGCCCACATAACCTTCACAAACCTGGTTCTGCCTCTCAGGTCATCAGGATCCTTCCCCACACTCTGTGGATGGCCCTAAGTGCCTCCTGGACAGGACAGATCCCACACTGAGAAGCCCACAACTCCTGGCCAGTAGCAGGCTGCTAGGAGGTGTT
>LOEQ01000304.1:700026-722351 GCA_001685075.1 Bramus lutescens | reverse complement strand
TTTTTAACAGCCTCCTGCTAATTGATTTCTGCAAGGGAGGGGAAGCGGTAGCCACTTCTCCGGGAGCCTAAAAACTGAGTCTGCCTTATCCAAATCTATTTCCTGCTGGTTCTCAGCAGTGTGACCTTGGGCTTGTCACCCACAGGTTCCTTCATCCCTGTCAACACTTACAGAAGCCCAAGAGGACCCTGTGCTGCCTTGCTAGTACCAAGGAAGGAGCTGCTTGAGTAGATATAATTCTCTATTCCCACTTTGAGGCATAGAGAGGTTAAGTAATGTCATGTAGGATGCACAGCTAGTGGCCACACATGACAAAGAATTTTCTAGTGCACTGCCTACCTTTGAAGACCTGACTGCTTGCACGTGTCTTGCTAAGACCCATTCCTACTTTTTCCCACTTGCCATACCACATGCCTGTTTGTCCTTGACCTCTGCTATGCCACTTCCTCTGGTTCCCTAGTGGAAACAGCACAAGGACACCATGGTCACATTTTGACCACAGCTATGGCCTGCTGGGCCAGCTTCTTTGATGTGTTTGAGACATTGCCTGCTGGTGGCAAGGAGCCACGAAGGGAAATCATGACTGGGTGACATGTTTGCCTACCCAAAGGAGGCATGGGGACTAGGCTTATTCAATGGCTGAAAGTGGGGAAGAGCTTTCCATACTGACTTCATCATACCCAACACAGAACCCCAGTATAGACACAGCCCAGCTCAGAAGTTCCCAGAACCATAGTGTGTACTCACCTATGTGGTATCTCAGCTAGGGCAGAAAAGCCACAACATCAGCTGTTAGGGGCCTGGGCCAAGCATGAACAATACATGGAGGAAGGGGTCAGGCCCTGCTGGGAGAGCTGGTGGTGTCATAGTTTTGTTTTTGCTGCTGTGATAAAACACCGTGACAGGCTCTCCTTACAGGAGAAAGGGTTTATTCTGTGTGACAGCTACCGAGGGTACAGTCTGCAGCTGCCAGGACCATGAGGCTATTGGCAGTCTGGAAACAGAGAGACGACAAGAAGGGGGGCCAAGCTATAAAACTGGTCCCAGTGCTACACTTCCCCCCTCCTAAAGTTTCCATACCTTTCCAAACAATGTCACCAATTGTGTACCAACCTATACACACACACACATACACACACACCTATGTTTTTCACATTTCACATTTAAACCACAATAACGGGAAATCTGTGACCTCATGAGAATGAGGAGGAACAGTCAAAAGGCATTGGACTAGTGCTGGGGAGACAGCTAAGTGTACAGTACCCTGTCCAGAATGTGTGTGGCCTCTGTCCATCTCTTGTGGGCTCCCCAGGTCTTACTCCCTATGGGTTAGTGTTAAGACACCAGTAATCAGTGCAGCCTAAGGTGAACCCTCATTCGAGGTAGGCAAGGCCTCTCTCATAATTGGATGGGCTAGTAATAAGAAATCATTCATTCATGGATGGCAAAGAAGTAGGGTCTCCATGTGACAGGAAGGAGATGACAGAGCAGGGGTGCCTTTGGTGAGCCCCCATGCTCTTGTCCCTGCAGGCTGGCTGTCCCAGTCCCAACTCCAGTTCCTTCCAGGTCATGTCAGAGTCCTCTCTTGCCTCTCTGGATCCTCAGAGGATGGAACCAGCTAGAAGGAGCACTGCAGGGTATTTAAGGGGAAAACTGTGATAGGTAGAGATGGGGTCGGCGCAGATGGAAAGAGGCCTGGGTGTGATGCAGACCTGAACCTGGCAAGGAGAGACAGGAAGGAAGGGACAAGAGATGAGGCAGGAAAAGCCTCATTCCTACTACATCCCCGAGAAGGAATTCCTACCTCAGGCTGAGTTGATGGGCAGTCTTAGGAGGAGGCTGGGCTTAGAAAGTCAAGACAAGAGTAGGGTGGGTCAGGTACGTGGCCCTTGGTCATTATTATCTGAGCAGTACAGGGAAACATGACGGTGAGGTCCCTGTCAGGGCTGTACGAAGATGCTCCTACTCCAGCAGGCTGTCTGATGAAGGATGCCCCTTGACGAATTCTTCTGTACTAGTTTCTTGCTGGAACAAAACAGCAAGAACCGATGTAAGGAAGAGTCTGTTTGGACTCACTGTTTGAGGGGACATAGGATATCATGGCAGGAAAGGCTTGATGGCATGAAGCTGAGGTCACACTGTCCACAGCCAGGAAGCAGGGAGAGACGAATGCAGGTACCCGGCTCAGTTCTCCTTTTGATTCCGTCTAGCACCCCAGCCCATGGGATGGTGCTGCCTGCATTCCGAGTAGATCCTCCTCCTCAGTGTGTTGCCTTGGTGAGTCTAATCTCGCCAAGTTGACGGTGAAGATTAACCCTCACGACTCCCCGTAAGTTTCTAGGCCCCTCTTTAGCTGTGGAGTTTCCTTACCTTGCTGACTGCTATCCCTCAGACAGGTAGCTCTTACTATTGGATCCCATTCCCATCACTGGGTGTTCCTCCTGCCTCACAGCTGCCTAGAAATAAAAACCAATGCTGTTTCACCATGAGTCCAGTCAAGGGCAGGAATGGTCTTCTTAGGATGAGTCTGGGACACAAAAAGCCCGGTGATGAGGAGGAAACACTAGGACCTTATTGTCTTGTGTTTCACACTTCGAGCTACTGTTTTACGGTGTGGGGTGGGGTCAGAAGGAGCTCAGATACTGGCTGGGGACCCAGGTGAAGAGGTCTGAGATATGGGGACATGCTGACCTCTCTCCTCAAGAGGCCATAGCCCATGGGACCTGTTATCTTTCCAGGTCGTGTAGCACAAATAATAAAAACCCAGAGACAGAAATTGGGGTTCAACCTGAAAACCAGAAAAACAAAACAATAAAGCCACTAGAGAAGTCTTACCTCTACCAAGGCTGGGTGACCACAGACTAAGCAACTAAACCTCTCTCCCTCCCATTTACTCTCTGAACTTCAGGCACGCTTGGAGCCTCTGGCCTTAGGTTGCTAAATGAAGATTGGTTTGACACAGTGGGGTTCAAAACAAGAGTCTGGGGGCCCAGAGCTGTGGGATACACTGGGTCGGGCCCACAAAGAATGCTTCCTTAAGGTTCCCACCTGGCTCTTTCCTGATCTGGGAGAGGATTTAAGGCTCACCTCTCCCACCACAGGGACACCTCCGAATGTGGGGATAGACAGCCACATGTGTCAGGCTTCGAGGGAGCAGGCGTTTCATCATCCCTCCCCTAGAAGGGGCCCAGGTCCAAGAAGGAACCTCTTTGCCAAGTGGGCAGGGCCCCGCCTAGGAAGCCACAGAGTGAAAATCCACCACAGAGCTTGCCCTCTATGTCGACCATCAGCATTCACAAGAACTGTGTGCCACCCCTGGGGTAGCCCAAGGTGGGTCATACCTTGCCTGCAGTGACCTACACAGCGCCGCTTGGAAATTACTTTAAATGGGGGGCATCGCTTTGGGCTCAATCATTTAGAATCCCTGGACGCCTCCATGGCCACACTGTTGAAGTTAACAGCCCTGCTACCGCCTGTTCTGTCCACTGGCCTTCCTCTCTGCTTTGTTTCATTCCACAGCAGTTACTGCCAATGGCACGCTCCATCCTGCATGCACCTCCCTCATTTGGCATCTCTTCCCTCCCCAGCTCCCAGTGGAAGTGAAGGAGCAGGAAAGAGTAATGCCTGCTGTGATGGCCGTTGTAGCCTCTGGACCTGCACTGCACCCAGCTTGCCCGAAGCACTCAACAAACATTTCTGGAACAAATAGAAAGGGACCCTTTCTCCAGAAAACGATGCTTTCCATCAAGAGTCGAAGACCTCTGGGAACCCTGTCACTCTGAAGAGCTCCCCTTGCAGGACCTGCTTTGGGCTAGAATAGACTACAATTACTTTCCGGTCCTCACTGAAACTGGGGTTCACCTGAGTCTGCTCTCCCAGGTTGGTGATAGGGTCCTTCAGGCAGTTCATGAAGTCCTGAGCAAGCCAGCCCCATGTGCCCACATCTGTGTACACCTGTACCACTCCTCATTCTCTGGAGCGCATTAGACACTCTGACCCCACTGGGACCAGAGTCTACAGTTTACCTGAATTTAATTTGTTTGGGACGCCCCAGACTGCCCACAAATATTCTCTTTGTGCGAGACAAAAGGGAATGCTTTGCTGAAGCCGCCTTGATGCCTTTGCCCTGAAGCGACTCGGAGTCGGCCCCCGGCAGCTGGCAGGAACAGGCCTTTGCCTTACTGCACAGAAGCGGTGAAGGGCCAACCTGCAATTAGCAGCTCGGAGTGGGGAGGCGAGGCGGGCACAATAGAAAGGCAGCGAACAGCAGCAGTAATTGCAGGGTGTGCCAGCCATGGTGACGTGCAGGGGAAGGTGGCATTATGACAGCAAGCACCTATGCGTGAGCGGCTGTTGGGGTGGGGCCTGTGGGGACCGGCAGGGGAGGAAGGGCAGCAATACCAAGAAAAGCCTGCGCCTGGCAGCCAGAGACTCCTCACACCTGGGCCCTGTTCTTGGTGGAAAACAACACCCAAGGGGCAGTTGCCCCAGGGTCTTCAATGGCCACCAGGAAGCTCTTCGAGAGCTGAAGGTTTCAGTTTCCTGGAAATAGCCTGTTGATGTATCTAATCTACCTCCAGTTTTAGGACTTCAGGTTAATCTTCAAACTGAAGTACCCTGGTCACCCATGGAGACAGCCACCCACAAAGAGGAGGTCACCCTGGTGGACTTCCTGCCTTTGACCAGCCTGCCAGCTTGCACGCCCTAACCAGGCGGCTCTGTGGTGGTCTGCCTTATCTTATAATTCTGAATGATTAGTCACTGAAGACTGTTCTCACTAACACAGTAAGGGCACAGGGCTACATGCCTGTCATCCCAGCACTCAGGAGGTAAGACAGGAGGATTGTGAAACTGAGGCTAGCCTCAGCTGTACGGCAAGTTCAAGGCCAGCCTGAGCTACATAACAAGGAGAAGTGGGGGAGATATTAGCTGGGTACACCTTGCAGGAAAAACATGTACTTGGCATGCACAAAGTCATGTTCTGTGTTGGCCTCTGAAGGGAAAGCTCCCATTCACTGAGGATGTTGTCTCCTCTGGCAGATTCCCGGAGTTCCAGATCCGGGCATTTTTACTGGCCTATATAAAAACCTGAGGAAGGTAGAATTCAGGACACTCGTGACTCACCTGAAGGCAGGGAGGTTAAAGGGTGAGCTGACTTGGACCCCAGGCCTCTGGAAACTTTCAGCACAGATGAGCTCCTGGGCCATCTCAGGCTCAGGGTGACATTGCCCAGCATCTTTCAACCTCTTCTCCCGCCGTGGGTACACACTATTCACTGACAGTCACTGTACCAGGTGCTGGGATGAAACCCTGAGAGACCCTAATGCTGGCCACCAGGGGTTCAGAGTTGACAAAGAGAGCAAAGGGTATTTGATTTCTCGATTGGTGCTTTGATGGGGGGAAAGTCTGTGGGGACTGGGGGTCGGGTTCAAGTGTCTACAGATCAGGCTGCTCCTACTTCTTGTCTGCCTGGAACCCCTCTACCTGTTGTACCCTGTGAAAACCAACCTGTCTCAGTGTTTATGGCAAGGTACACTGCTTCCAAGGAGTGTCCCATGGGCCCGCGGAGGATACACAGATGAGCAAATTCAGTCCCTACAGTGGTCCGGCTGCCCTCCCCCTGCTTGCTCTGAGCTGTCCATCAAAGGTTCAGCGGCCTCAATAGTGTCCAGTTATGCTAGGACCACATAATGGGAGGGATTTAAGTGTGACTTGGGTGAACCATGAAACTTCCCCTTCACCTGATATTACACTGGAATTATGACACTGGAGGATCTCACAGTGACTCCCACCAGGCCAGGTTGATCTTTGTGGCCCAATATTTTCCCTCCAGGCCCTCTACCCATAGAGTTTTCTCAGTGGCAATGATCGGTTGCCCTTGATCTGTGGGATGGGCAGCAGGGTTGATTGAGCCCACTTGTTTGTGACAGGACCGTGTGCCAGGGTCTCCTTCCTAAAAGGCATTAGTGGTAACATAGGTACTGGGGAAAGTTCAGTATTCCGTCACTTTTCTCAGAGGACTCCCTTGTCTCCATGAGCTGCCTTGGGTTTGCCTGTGTGTCTCTGGGATCTGACATTAGCTGTTATTTCTGCCCAGTGCAGCATGGGTACATATAAATACCACCTATCCCTGGGATCTCATAGCAGGGCGCTAACCTGGAAAGAGGGCCCCAGAAACTGAGAACAATCTGTCATAGGAGTCTTCTCTGCTTCCAAGAGGACTTGTCCTACATAGCAGAGTGGGGTCCCAGGTAGACAGGAGAGGTGCTGACCTATGGATACTGAGTCTCTGGGTCCTGTGTAACCAGGCAGAGATGTTCCAGCCCTCATCGCCTGCCCACCAAGCTTCCTGTGCCCTGCCCCCATGTGCATCTTCTCAGGTCCAATGTCCTGGCTAGGACAACAGCAGCCCTTGTATTAGTCTGTGTTGTACGTGGGTGGTATCCAGTCCCACGCTCAGAGCAGTGGGGGCTTGATCTGGGATTCAGGCAGTGAGAGTGAGAGATCCCAGCCACCGAAAAACATATCTTTTAGGGATTGAGCTAGTCTGGGAATCAGCTTGCTAGGAGCTCTGGTCTTTAGGAACCCAGTACTAGGGAGGGAGAAGACACCAATCATACCCCCAAACCCACATCACCAGGCAAAAGGGGTACATGCCAGAGGGGCCAGACAACTTTAGTGACCTCCCCACTTAAGAAGAGAGTGGCTGTTCAATTCTCAGAGTGAACTCTGCACGAACTACCTTCTAAGCACATTTCCCTCACCCGCCCCCTTCCTCTTGGGCTCCCTCTTCTAGTTTTTGCCTGCTTCCTCCAGCTTGGCACAGCTCTACACATAGAAGGTCCATGGAGGTCTAGAGTCAGAAAGTGCCTAGGCTGGAGTCAGTTCTGCGTGAAGCAGAAAAAGGCAGAGACCATACCAACCCATCTACCCTATCACTTCCTCGGGGAGCTAGAGAACCTTCAGTAAGTGGGATTGTCTTTCTGCCCCCTGATCAGTGTCATGGAGGCCTGAAAGTCTGAGACATTTTCTTGAGTCATCCAGGTCCAGGGATGTCTGGGAAGAGTTGGGGGAAGCACAGTCTTCTGGCTATCTCTGGATGAACATGCTCAGCACACTACACAGGGACCCAGCATTGCTTGGCCAAGTGGATTGGATCACAGTATTTCAAGATCCAGATTTCCAACCAGTGACAGGGTGGCTCCCTGCCTTGGGGGTGGGGAGATCAACCGCACCGAGGCTTCCTGGGCTCCCTTAGTCTGTGCTGCCAGGGTGAAAACAGAGCGCTCATGTTACCTGAACCACCATGGGCCCAACTCCATGTGTCCCCAGCCCCAGGCCATGGGTATCCCAGCTGGAGCAGGCCGGAGCACACACACCCCAGCCAGTTCTGAGGAAAGCAGAAATAATGAAAGGAGGTAGGCAGGGAGGGACCTAAAATAAAGGCCTCTGAGGATGAAACATCAGAATCCGTTCTTTGCACTGGAAAAGACTGCCATTTCTTGAGTAGAACAAAGAGAGCAGAGTATTGTCACCGTGCGTTGGTTTCATTTCAAGCCTTTGCTTTGCGGGTTTAGTCTGGTTTTACACTTTTCTCTCTTCCCTATGGCCACTGTACATGAAAGGCTAGGGTCAGGCCTGGCATGGGGCTGGGGAGTGGGGGGCTGCCCGTTCCTTTTTGATTTTCCCAAGAACAGCTGGAAGCTTGTTCTACCTGGAGATGTCTGGCTGTCTCCTTCCGGCTAGTCCCAGACTTTGCTGAGAATAATTCTTCCTTGAAAAAAAAAATAACAATTCCCATTAAATGTTTCAAATTGCCCACGCCAAACTCAAAGCTCAGAGAGAGCCCTTTGAAGGCTTTTCAAGGGAATAAAAATAAAACCCTTTCTCAGACGCTGGAGAGCCTGCTGCTGAAGTAAACCCCGGGTTTGTGAAACATGGCTGAGATAGGTGAGAGCCAGGGTGGGGAAGGTTGGATGGGTGGATGCAGAGAATAAGGTGCACCACAGAGTGAGGTTGCTTCCGGCCGCTTAACACACGCTGAGCCTGGGCTGCCCCCTGAGTCTGGCTTTGTCCATTAATGAAACAGATAATCCCAGACAATGGCTTGTCCCCAAAACAGAGACATCTCCCTTCTTTCCATCTTCCAACCAGATGGCTGAGAGAAGGGGGTTACCCAGGCAGAAAGCACACAGGCAAGTCTGAACTGAGGTCATTCTGGCCCAGACTCTAAACCTAACCATGTCAATTAAAATTCAATTTCTTCATCCACCCAGTAAGTATTTTTTAAGCATCTACTCTATGCTGTCCTCCTTATGAGTGCTGGAGATACACAGTGGCTCACAAAAGAAAGATTTCCTGGATACATGGACTGTACAGCCTAACAAACCCACAGGTAGCATGTGACAGTTCCCCAGGGCAGCACTCCCCAGATGGAATGAAAAGACAATTATCCTCCTTCTCCTCCCTCCTCCTCTTCTCTTGCCCTATATTTCTCCATCTATCTTGCTATCACATCTTCTCAAGTCTCAGGGCTCCTCCAGATCTGAGATGGTAGAAAGATAAACAGTTCTCTGGTGTCACCCTTGAGGTGGGGTAGGCAGGTTTCTCTCTAGATTGCTGCTGGTACAGCCTGTCACCCACTCCTGCGGGTACATCCCACCATCCACGGCCCTGCGGGTACATCCCATCATCCACGGCCCTGCGGGTACATCCCACCATCCACAGCCCTGTGGGCATACCCCACCATCAACAGTCCTGCAGATACATCCCATCAGCCATAGCCCTATGGGTACACCCCACAATCCACTGTCCTGCAGATACATCCCATCATCCATGGCCTCTAAAAGCGGCTGAGAGGATACAACACACAAGTGCAGACCCACGCCATTACACAGGGACCATGACAATCATCAGACAAATGGAAAGTGAAAGGAATAGAGCTTGAGATCAGGGACCCCCTGCTCTTTTTTGATTTTCCCCAAGAACAGCAGGAGATTTGCTCTACCTGGAGCTGTCTCACAGTTGGTGAAGACCCTGAATCTAACTCTTACCTCAGCTCCTGGAGACTGGGTAACCTCAGGCAAGAAACTTCACTTCTCTACTTCCTCTCCCTGAAAAAAAAAATGGGGTTCATGATAGTGCCAATGCCTAGGCTTGCGTTCTCTGCTTCTTCTGATCCTCCAGAATTTTAATTTTGTTTTCAGAGATTTGTGATCCAGACTCTACTTGTGGCGGTCACAGTGACACATTGTCAGTGCTGATGTCAACTCTAGCTCCAGCAGAGGTTCTAATGTTTTCATGTGAGACACTCTCAAACCTGAAAGAGTGAAAATGACTCTGACCTTGGGGTCCACTGGGCAGGGCATGGACCATTCCTAGGGAATTTTGAACCTTTTTCCTGAGCAGTGGCCAGTCTAAGGATGTGAGTTTGTGTCTGGCATGGATGGTTTGAGATGCATCTTAGAGTTTCCAGATGCCTCCTTGTCACCCACACCCTGCCAGAGGAATCCATGGCCCAGTGCACATCTGGGTCTCCCACTGATTGGATGGGCAGCTGCAAAGAGACTGGACAGTTCTCTCAAGCACTTTGGGGCCTGTGTTTCTCATGCATAAAATAAGCACATAAGAAGGGTGGTTTCTAAGGATGCCTGGCTTAGTGCCAGCATCTCCCAGAGGATAGGGGTTTGGAAGAGCATCACAGAGATGACTTCACCCCAGTACAGTCCTATCCACAATCCACACAAAGCCTTCCTCTTCCACAGGACCACTCTGCAATTCAGTTTTTATTCTGTTTTATCTGCCCAACTAGCTCATACTCTTGTAAAATCTCCCATCCCAAATTCCCCTGAAATCTCACCCACCTTGCTGTCCTCTCCCCAGCCAAAACATCCCTCCTCAGCTGAAGGAAGAGGACATCTGTCTCCTACACACATTATTATTAAGCTATCTGATTTTCTCCAGTTAACTTTTAGATTTACAAACAGGTATATTGGATTTTAAAAAAAAGAACATATTGCTGTTTCTTGATTTTTTTTTTTCATTCCCACTGTAACTTCACTGCTTGTGAGCATCTCTGACCAAGAAAAGACTGGATGTAAGGATGTAAGAAAAAGAGCAACTCAGAAAAGAATCCTTTAGGCACCATCTTTGTGCAGGGAACAGGGAGGCTGCTGTTACTTAGTGCAGGGTGGGGGTTCAGAGGTAGCAAGTGGGGGAAGGAAAGGAACCGCTCTGGTAACCCAAGAGGGTGGCCAAGGTTTAACCTTCTGAGGGCATCTTGTTTGGAGCCCAGCTGTGTGCATTGATGAGGCCCATTTAAATATTTAGAATAATCAGCAAATTTATTTTTGGAATAGGAAATGCTTGTATGTTAACATTAATTTTTTTCTCAAACAGTGCAAACTGAAATTGAGTAAAATCTCAGGCTTTACTCCATTCTCAAACTTTTGCTTGACTTGCAGGAGAGCTTGTACCAGGTAAAACACTGATTGCCCTGAAGTGTTGGACCCTTTGTGCCTGGGTATGTTTTGTGCAGATCCTGTAGATAGACCACATAGGCTTTCTGTAGCCTGCTTCCTTCCCTAGACTTCTATCTTGGAGAGCATGCTTCACCTGCCCTATTTAGAGTTGCCTTGGGGTGGATGGCTGCAGGAAGTGGAAGAGGAGGGCCTTGGTGATTGTGTGGGGGTGAAGGGACAGAGCCGGGCACCAGATGTTTATGACACACTTGTATGACCTCTGGGAATGCTACCTTCCTCTTAGATCTGTTGATCCAGATTACTGATTAACATTTTCAATAATAATGTAAAAATCACTCAGTCCAAAGAGAGTTCATATTTATAGTAGGGACATAGCTTTGAGATTCCATCTGGTCTTGGTGAACATCCTTCCAGCTGTTTCTACACAGTTCCAATCAACGGATACATGCCTTTTAATATCACCATTCCTAAGTATTTCCCTGTACTAACATAAGATGTTGTCGTTTTGATTTGCAATGGAAAAACTGTATCACTATGTTTTTCCATCACCCAAGCATCTATGGAGTTGATCTTTTTGCCAGAGTTCTCTTGCTGGCATTTAAATACACTGGAGAATGTGAAGTATGTCTTCTGAAAACTGCTGATTAACTCTGAGAACATCTCAGTTCTTTGGGACTCTACATGTAAAGATTGAATGCAGCAAAAGTCTCACATCCCCCTTCCTCTGCTTCAGAAAACAGCCCACCCCAGCCCAGCTTCATTGCTCACAGCCCCCTTGCTCAGAGGCTCTTGGCAGTGGAAAGTCTTAGTAAACTATGTCAAAGGCCAGGAGCCAAAAATCACGCCCCGAGCTAGCCAGGAAAACATTCTCCTCCCTGGCCATGCCCTCTTCCCGCCAGCTCCCCCAGGCTCCTGGTAGAAAAAAAAATCATTGAGCAAAACCATTGGGNTGGGTGCCTTGATGGCTACCACTTCTGAGCACGACATCCACAGAGATTCTTACTGGATCCAGTAAGAACAGAGTGCAGATGGTTCTCTGGGAGTTTGCCCTAAAGACGAAACTTGAGCTTGGTGCAGATGTGGTAACCAGAGTCACTGTCACAACATGCGAAGAGTGATGCTGGAAGGGACTGGCCTGGTCAGAAGATAGTGTGGGAGGACTGGGGTTGAGGCCCAGAGCACATCCCATGGTGAAGTAGAGTGGGTCAGCACGGTTAGTCCTGGGTCCCAGAGAAGAGCTGAACTGGACAGTAGTGGGAGCATCAGCCAAGGATACTGAACTACGAGAAGAAGGCAGAGTTCTGATGACAGCTACTGCTGGGCATATGGGCTAGACACCAGCCCAAGAAGAGCTGAAATATGAGCGTCTTCCTCGCTCGCTCCCTCCATCCCTCCTTCCCTCCCTCCCTCTCTCCCTCCCTTCTTCCCTCCTTTCTCCTCCCCTCCTTCCTTCCTTCCTCCCTCCNTCCCTCCCTCCTTCCCTTTCTCCCCCTTTCTCCCTTTCTCCCTCCCTCTCTCCCTTCCTTCCTTCCTTCCCTTTTTTCCCTCCCTTCCTCCCTCTCTCCCTCCCTCCCTCCCTCTTTTCCTTCCTTCTTCTCGAAGCCTCTCCTCCACAGTCGTCACAGCCTGCCGGATAAAGTGCTGAAGACTTTGGAAGACTGAGAGACTCATCTAGCACAGAGAGAAGCCCCACAATCCCTCAGAAGCAGTGCCAGCTGTCCCCCAGGTCCAGTCACATCCACCCTGCCATCTAACCCTCTCAGCCTATAAAGGCCCCATTAGATTGCCAGGTAGCTGAGCTCCAACAGCGGGGACTGGGTCCTAATGGCTCATAATGGCACTGTCAGAGTGAAAATGTGACTGTACATTCTGTATCTCTGACTCAAAGCTCTGAAATCCCAAATGCTTCAAAATCCTATATATGCTGCCTCCAAGGCAGCATATAAATAAATATAATAAATCCTATATATTTCTACCCCGAGGTGGAAATTCCACTCCTGATCTCACACTTGTTTTTGCTGGTTGCAGTAAAAACAGATGCACTACCAATATTGATTTTAAAAATACCTTTAGGCTCTAGATGCGAAGTGTACAGCGTATAAAACATGAATGAGTGCTATGTTTAGGTGCAGGTCTCATCCCTAAGACACCTCAGTAACATATGCAAACATTTCAGGATACCAAGACACTTCTGGTGCCAGATATGTCAGGGAAGGGATGCTCAAGTTTAGAAACAAGGCCACCAGGTCCCCTCAGCAAACCACAGGCTTCCATCTCTCTGCTCTGACTTACACGCCCCTGTTGGTACTAGGACATCTTGTGGTTTGTTAAACAGGCAGGCTCTATTCCCCACAGACATGCTCCTTGTAGGGAAATACAGGTTCCTCTCTCTGGGCCCACTCCGTCATAAGAAGCCACTTTCTTCCTGGTCATCCATGTATATTGTCAGAAGGAAGATGGAAATAAACACATTCATAAACATGGGCACGTTCTGGGCAGTCTTGGGTATCAGCAATTTCATATATCATCTCATTTAACTTAAGCCTTCCAGGCCTGTGGGGAACATGAGAACTGGAGACTCAGAGAGCCCTGGAAGAGCAGTGGCAGGATCATGATTCTAACAGATAATCTTGACACAAACTAGAGTCATCAGAGAGGAGGGAGCCTCAATTAAGAAAAATAGCTCCATAAGATCTGACTATAGGGCATTCTCTTAACTAGTGATTGATGGGGGAGGACCCAGCCCATGGTGGGTGGTGCTGTCCCTGGGCAGGTGGTCCTGGGTTTTATAAGAAAGCAGTCTGAGCAAGCCAGTGAGCACACTCCTCCATGGCCTCTGCATCAGCTCCTGCTTAAGTTCCTGTCCTGGCTTCCTTCAGTGATGAACTGTGAAGTTGTAAATATAAGCCAAATAAACTTTTTCCTCCCCAACTTGCTTTTGGTTGTCGTATTTTATCACAGCAATAGAAACCCTAACTAGGAAACCAACTTATCTGGTTTCATGTCCCAAGTTTTTCCTTATGTATTTAAGGTTAAATCCTCATTATCACAGGAAACACTGGTGTATTCAGAAGACAAATATATGTGCTCAGAAGACCCTTTACTGTGAAGCCCATGTCCTTCATAAAGGCCTCAACTCGAGGCGATGAGACAGTTCCCCTTTTCCTGCATAAGCATTTTCTGTTTTCACATTGGCTCTTTCTGGCTTCGCTCATCAGCAGACCGCTTCTGACTGGGCTTGGTAGCAACATTTTTATTTACATGCAAATTTACAGCAAGCAGCTCACATGTAAATACTATACTAATTATTAAACTTGTATGGCTCATCAGAATGCTGGGTGCTAATTGGCTACAGGATTGCCCATAACCCACAGTAGTCTGCCTTGGAGCCTCACCAATTTTGCATTTGCATAATAAAAGAAGACAGGAGGCTGAGGAAATGTACACCTATTTTATGTGGTTTCTTCAAGGTCAAATAATCTTTTATTCCCTTCCCAATCTGCATATTTATAAAGACCTGTGTACAATTAATGAGACGGAAGATTAAATGGTTGCAGATTAAGAACAAACCCTACTGTTCTGATTAGAGTGAAAGTTACTTAGTCAATCAGATTAGAATTCCAAATTCAAACAGCTAAGAGAGGAGTAACGATCTAAAGGTCCCCTCAGGAATGCTGTTGGCTTTGGGATTGTGTCTACCTTTTCCCAGCCCCTTCTAAATGCCCCTGAGGATGGAACCAAGAGGAGATGAAATCTCATCCTATCAGAAGTAGGCACCCAACATCATTTGCCTCTGTGGGCCATAGAAAGAGAAACAGATTGGACACATTGATTGTGTAGACTCCTCCTTGGTGATGCTAAAGAGTTTTGACAAGCATTCCATGTTATGGATGACATTCTAGGTATGGGGACTGGCTACAGAGATTTAATATGTATGGCATTCTCTCCTGGCCCTCATTGGGAAGCCTGCAACTTCCTTCAGAATCTGCAGATAGTCTCAAAGTGGGGTACTTCCCTTGATTTTTACCGATCCTTTGAGTAGGGATTCCTGAAATGAGGTTTTGAGCTCTGCGGCTGAATGACCTGGGACACTGGCCACGCCCCGAGGAGCTGGTCAAGGCTGGTCATCTATGTTTTTGATGCACGCATGGTGATTGCGATGCATGCTTAAGATTGGAAATCACAAGTGGTTGGAACTAGACAATTCAGGGACTCCAGAAGGGTGCACATTTTATTTTTTTATTTATTTAGCATTTGAGTATACACATGTGTAGGCATGGACATGCATGTGTATGCTTTTGTCTGTGTGCATAGGCAAACATATGGAGGCTGGCGAAGGATGCCTGGTGATCTTCATCTTTCTCAATGCCTTTTTATTATTTATTTATTTATTTATTTATTTGAGGCAGGGTCTCTCACTGAACCTGGAGCTCATCAATTCCAATAGACTGGCCAGCGAGCCTCAGGGATCCTCATATCTCTGCCTCATTTCTGGTGTTATGGGAGGCTTTTTACATGGGTGCTAGGGATCTGAATTCAGGTTCTCATGCTTGCAAGCACTTGACCACTGAGTCAATTCCCCAGCTTGACATTTGATTTTTGTGTGCATTTTTTGAGGATGAGGTCCATAGTTTTCAGCAAGTTCTAAAAAAGAAAATCATCATCATCATCATCATCATCATCATCATCATCATCATCATCATCATCTTGAGACAGAGGAAGTAGACCAAGAGAGCAGAATTCAGCAAATCCTAGGACACTGGTCATAACAGAACCAAGATTTAGAGCTGTCACCAGCTCAGTGTGCTGTGGTCATCTCTTTCCTTCCAACCCTAGTGGGCAAGGGCCAGCAAAGGAGACAGAGTAGCATGACAGCCTGCAGGAGTCTCTTCCCAGTGGGAAGGACACCCCTTTTCTACAGAGGAAGAGAGTACCGCAGTCTCTTCCAAGCCCCAGAGTGGTGGCGGTGGCGGTGGTGGCAGAGCCTGTTTGCACCTGGAGGACTGCATGCCTTCTCTGGCTTCAGAAAGTTTCTTCACCTGAAGGAACTTTCTCCAGACCCTCTGCCTGATGGCTAATGTCATGACATCTGCATTTGGGGACAAATAGGTTCTGCTGGCCACATCACCACCACTGTCTTTCTGCCCTAGGCCTCACGTACTGTGCAGGGCCAGGGCAGCCAGTCAGGTGTCCGTCAGCATCTGACTCATTTGCAGATGCGGCCTACCTGGAGGGCACAGATAGGTCCAGGACAACTCCCAGATCTGTCTGACCTCAGGTCCGGACGACAGGGGTGGAGCTAGCTCCACCACGTAGCTCCAAACAGCAAAGTCTTGAGGACACTACACAGAGTTGCCATTGTCTTACAGTAAAGGTTCTCATTTTTTTTTTCAAATGGCCCCAGAGGCTTCTGTCCTGCTTGTTCTTCCAAGCAGAGCTTTCCCCTAGGCCCATGGAACGAACAATGAAGGGAGGCACAGGTTACCTGGTAGGCCGGGCTGTCTCCCAAATTTGGTCAGCCTGTAAACTGGAAGCCAGCACCCCTGCACTTGCCTATCTCTCCCTGTGTGCCTTACTGCTTCGGTTCCCACCAGCCTGGGGTCTAGATGGCCAGCTTTCAGGGATACGGGAAGGAAAAACCGGAGAGTTTCAGCAATGTTGAGATTAAGGTCCCAAACTACCCAGGAGAGGCCATGTTTGTGCTCCACCTAAAGCCCCGCCCACCACCCAGAGGCCCCGCCCACCACAGCCGGGCCAACCAGTTGATCTAAATATCTCAGAACCAGGTGCCCCACTGTCTTTTTCCCAGTTACTCTTCACCATCTTGGCCCCCAGCCACCACGTTGTGCTGCCCCCTCCGGCTTCCTGAGGCCTCACACCTGTCCTTGCTGCAGCTGTCTGGGGCCTCCAGCCTGTGCTGGGCTCTGGGGGAAGTCTTTGTGGAGGTGTCTGTCCACACCCAGCAGAGAAAGAGCCTGAGCACCTGTCCCTTGACTTTGATGCTGGTCCGAACCCAAATCCTCACACGGTATCTTTCAAATGAACCTGTGACTATGGAGAAAAGAAGACTGGGCACAGCTGTCTACACCTGGGGCATGGTCACCAGCCTCAGGTGTGTATGTGTGTGGGCGGTGTTGGGGTAAAAGAGTTTTGGAGTCTCGAGAATCAGAGACAAGGAGTCCTACGCCTGATGGTTCAGCACAGGTCAGGCAAAACCTCTCTGTTAGTCTACCCTAGCTGCCCTCAAAACACCCCAGACTGAGAGGCTGGGGCGACAAAAGCGCGTTTCCTAGCAGTTCTGACAGCCAGAGTCCAAGTTCAAGATGCTAACAGTTTCTTCTAAGGTGTCTCTTCTCATATAGCTGCTACTTCCTGTGTCCTTGCGTGGTCTGTCTCTCTCTGCCTCTCGCTGTCTCTGTATCCCTGTCTCCCCCTTACACTGTGTCCGTCCAAATTTCCTCTTATAAGGACACCAGTCAAATTGGTTTAGCAACCCTCTCAGGACTTTATTTTAATTTAATTATCTCTTTAATTATTTCCAAATATGGTTACATTCTGAGGTTCTGGGAGTAAAGACCTCAGCACGTGAAGTTTGAGAAGGAACACAGTGCAGCTCACGATAGGATTTCAGGAGCTCCCCAGTTCCTCGGGGCTTGCCAAACTCTGAGACAGAGCCTATACCCCATTCTGGGAAGTTCCTGCCTCTGGGTTGGGAGTCAGCAGTGGAGGAAGCAAGCAAGCCTGTGCAGCCCAGAGAAAGCCCTGTGTCTCAGAGGTGGGAGAGTGGGAGAGAGCCAGTCTGGTCCACGACCCTTTGTTTTTAACTTTCCTCACATTAAGGATCCAAGCAGAAATCCCTGGGAGAAGCAAGTATGCAACCTGGTTTTACGAAGCAGGTCCCCTGTTCCCATTTTACACAGTGAGGGGCGGAGTTAGCCAAGCTGGAGGCTTGGTATTTGAACCCAGACCATCTATCTATTCTTGAATCTCATACTCTTGACCATAAACTTGAAATAAGACGGGGGAGGAGGGGTTAAAAACGTTAAGACAGAGAAGGCCTTCTAAAACATAAATCCAGAAGCACTGACATAGAACATGGATATTTAACATCGTGCAAAGAAAGCCTTTCACGGCCTCCACAATGGGGAGGTTGAAAACATGGGAGATGCCAAATAAGACCACTGTCTTTAACACATAACAAGCATTTCAAGATCAACAAGGAAGAGTCTGACAACCTACAGGAAAACAGGGCAGCTGGTAGAAGACGAGGGCTGAGAAGACATAGTTCACAGAATAAAAGCAAGGGGTCACTTGCATGCAAAAGGTTACTCAAGGTCATTCATAGGTGAGGAAATACAGATTTGAATGCTGAGTCTCCTTTCACGTGTGAGAATAGAAAAATGAAAGAGAGGTGGTTTCATCTTCTGGAAGGGAGTATGAGTTGAGAGAACCCGTGTTAGAGCTCTCCATTGTCCAAAAGCAGCTAAATCAAAATGCCAAGGCAAACACTGGTCTACCAAGCAGTGTCAACACAAGGTACCTGCCCCTTGAACAGATCCCCACAAGCATATTCTTGGCACCCACTTGAAAACATTAAACCCCAGGAGCAGCCCAAATGCCTCATGCTTAAAGAAACCATGCCCGTCCCCGACAGCAGAATCCAAGGGGAGTGAGTAACACAGAAGTCGTAGCATCCAGGCAGGAGGTGGGGATAGGACTCTGGACTGTAAATTGGCCTTGAATTCAGTGCACAGTAGAAGAGGACCTTGAACTTCTGATCCTCCTGAGTGCTGGGATCACAGACGTGTGCCGTCACACCTGTCTAAAGTAGCGCTGTGGATGGAGTCCCTAGCCTGGTGCATTCTAGGCAAGCACTCTGCCACTGGGTTATGTTCCAAGCTCTGCCATTTTAAAAAAATAATAATTTTGTTTGTTCTATGATATAGAGTCTTATGAATATCAAGATGGCCTCAAATTCTCTATGTAGCTAAGGAAGACATTGACTTTGAATAGCGGATCCTTCTGCCTCAGCCTCCCACTGGCTGGGATTACAGTTGTGCTATGTACCTGTTCAGCTCTTCTTTTCTTTCCTTAAAATATGATCTGACTCTGGTACAAATTGGCCCAGGACTCAAAGGCAATCCCCCTGCTTCAATCTCCAAAGCACCCATGGCCGGCTCCTTCTTAATATTAATTATAAAATCAGCACCCAGGAGGCAGAGGCAGGAGGATTTCTGTAAGTTTGAGGCCAGCCTGGTTTATAGAGATAGTTCCAGGACAGCCAGGGCTACACAGAGAAATCCTGTCTCAAAAAAAAAATCTTTCTTTCTTTCTTTCTTTCTTTCTTTCTTTCTTTCTTTCTAAGTAGATAAATAGATACAAAATGACTCCCTGGCCCAGCCTCCAAGCTGGCTTGTGCAACTTCTCCATGCCCCTCTGCAGCCAAGAGCTGTTTTCTCCTTCTCAGTGAGGGGGAAGCCACTCCCAGTATGAAGCCCAGTCCCTCTGCTTTGTTCTGGCTGTCCTCTGTCCCCAGTGAGGTCACCCTCTTGCAGGAAGGACAAGCCACAGTGAGAACAAAGCTCCTAGAGGCTACAGGACAATGAACAGACCCCCGCCTCTTGAGCTGTTTCTAAGAGATCAAAGTTCCAGACTCCTCCCTGTGTGATCACTGTGACACCACACATCACAGGCTCTGCTGGCCCACTCTGCGGCCCCTCCCGTGTACAACAAGGATTGTCAAAACAGATACCACCGCTCTGAATTCAGTCTCTGAGTTCCTGTGGCAAGCTGCAAACTTGGAGCCTGATTCCTGAGAGCTCAGGGTCCCATATTTGCCTTGAAAAATGGACAGCGAAACAGCTGGCGAGAGGGTGGGGCAGAGAAGGGCTTTGGTGAGGGAGGGTGTCTCTTCAAAGACTAAAGTCGGGATCCCAAGGAGAGCTTTTGGGTCACCCCAGAAAGAGCTTCAGGAGTTCAGATTATCAGGGTGAGCCAAATTCCCTGCTCAGAAGTTCTGGGCAGGGTTTCATTTCTGTAAGTCTAAATGAAGGGCAAGGGATTGTACCCACAGGCTCCTGTCTTCCAAGGCCTCTGAGAAGCTGGTGGTCTCTGCACAGAGGTGGGGACATTTCGACTTTCTCTTCCTGCTAATTGTGAAGTAGCACAAAGCATGTGCTCACACACTGCTGAGCAAGTGAGTGGTGAGCTCCCTGGGCCACATATGAAGAAAGTCACAGCCCCGAATAAGGGCTGTACCCTCAGAAATGCTGCCCTGTCCCCTCCTCCCCATAAGGCTGTGTGACCCCATTCTCCTTTCCATTCTTTATACTCTCCCTTCATTTCTGTTTTCCAAAGAGGGGAAAAGCATTTTGATTATGAAGCATTTCCAGGGCCGCTTAGGTCTGCCAAGTGCTGGGCTCTTTGTTTAGCCTCTGCCTGAGTGGAGACGGTAGCATTATCTCTTCATTACAGGTGAAGGAGTGCTGACCAAGAAAGGTCACAAGGCTGTCCAAGGTCAGATACCCTGCAACCCAGGGCATGACAGAGGCCCTGCCTGTTTTCTAAGCACAGAGCTCTGGAGCATTTGGACCACAAGAGCTGGGCCCAGGTTCCAGTCTGTCTCTGGAGCCCGCAGCTGCTGAAGGGAGACACTGGCACCCATTGGAAGCAACAGAAGCGTCGAGGTGAAAACACAGATGTGATCCAAGTGAGGAAGCCAGGCAGATAGGAGCTAAGGGACCAGACACACAGGCTTCCGCCATGGTACTTTTAACCCCGTCCTGTGCAAATTTGATTCCTATAGGAAGTCAGAGAAAATTCCAGAAATGGAGGCTTGCAAGCACAGGGACACATCCACAGGGCTCATCAAAGGTGACTAAAGTGTCTTCCCAGACAGGGACTCTCCTCTCAATGGTGCTGTCTCTTTAGATACATTTTCCATGTTTTGGGTCTGGGTGTCTCTGGAGTGGGAGGCCCTATTCTGCACCCGAGCAGCCTATGGGCAGGGTCAATGTGACCTGACCATGGGGTGTTGGAGGACAGCCAGCCTGGAGGTATCTAAGTTCACTGTGGCCAGCAGAAAGTCCATTCTCCTCCTGCCCCAGCTCCTGCCGCACCACCTGGGTTGTGTTTCAAGCAGCTGAGCTCTCGGGAAGCTGGGACTTGGAGAGAATCCATTTGACCAACGAGCTGCACGTGGCAGGGTGCCGGGGCGCCTGGGGAAGTGTGGAGTTCCAGACATGGTTACCGCCCTGTCTCCTCACTACTTCCTGCCTGAATGCAGAAGCTGAGTCTGGCTGGGGTAGGCATCTGGTGACTAAGGACAGAGTGGATGCTAGGGACAGCAGAATGGGGAGCTCCAGGTTGCCCAGGTCCCCAGTGCTCTCTCCCACAGTTTCATCCACCTCCTCAGCATCTGGCCTTGAGATGTAAGAAGTGACTCTTCTATCAGGTTAAGTGCCTGCAGCTGGCTGTGTTCGGGAGCAGTGGAAACTAAAGACGCAGAGCGTGGAGTCCATGAGAAGAGAGCCTCTTAAATATCTTGGTTTCTCAGTCTCGGATCTGGCTCCCTGGATGTTGGGGTCGGCTCTTTATCTGTTATAACATCACAGTAGGATCTGATGTATACCCCTTGCCCCCAGATGCCAGGAGCTGTGAGGTACCATCCACCCACATCCTGATCTCTCAGCTATAGCACAAACCACATCCACCAAGCCCTCTTCTACACAAGCTCAGCTGTAGGCCAATGGGAAGACAGCCCAGCAATTTATGGCTGTTCCATTCTCTCTGGGTGAGCAAGCTGAGTCCTCTTTAGAAGGTCTGGGGACACTACTGAGATGACCAGGGCTCTCTCCAAGTTCTATGTGAAGCAATGACAGATGATTGGCTGGGTAGTATTGTGGGGATGGAACTAGAATCGGATGTATAGAGAAGCATCCCCTGGTCCTATCCCACAGCTGATTTGGTTATCTAAAGAATGCTCCAGGAATCTATGTTGACCTACATACCCCCTCCCCCAAGCCAGCTTGGTTCTGGTGCACACCAAAGTCCAAGAAATTCTTCCTAGCCAAGTAAGGGTCAAACTGTGATGTGTCATAGGCAGCTATCATGTTATGGTGTGACCTTCAGGTTCTAAATGGGAACCCCGAGTCAAGCCCTCCAGAAAACTTACTCTACCCTGGGACAGTTCAAAATCCTGATGCCCACTCTGAACCCCAACCAGTGAACCACAGATCTCTGAAGGTAGGACCAAGTCACCCACATTTTAAAAATTAAATTTATACATAAAAATCTAAAACTTACACATATTAATGAGGTATCATGTAATGCTTCAGTCCACAGATACCTTGTTCAGTGCTTAAATCAGTTGCACGTTTATCTCCTCAAGCATTGAAGCATCAGAACTCTTTCAAGTTCCCTAGGTCATTCCAGGACTGAGAGCCATCTGTCCTCCTGCTTCTCAAGCCAACAGGCATCTCGGTCCCCCAAAGAGGGTTATGAAGCACAGACCATCTTTCTGAGGTTCTGTTTTGTGTTCATTTTTTGGGGGGGAGGTGGGTCTTGAAAGACCCAAGTATCTGCATTTCTAAGAAGCTTCTAGGCAGTATTGGTGCAGCAACAATAAGGCTACCGAAGCAAAAGAAAGAGAAGGTAGAGGAAGAGCCATGAGTAGATCCTGGTAGCCACAGTTAAGGCGAGCCTGCTTCGTGAACAGGCCCCACCTGGCTCTATTTTCCTAAGCATTACATGCAGTTCCCCAGGGATGGGTTCTCCCACACACACTGGCTACCCATAGGAACTTTGGGTATAATTGCTGCCATATAGATGGAGAATCGGGACCTG
>LOEQ01000304.1:663658-682366 GCA_001685075.1 Bramus lutescens | reverse complement strand
GGTCCCTCCGCCTGCTGGCAGCCCCTCTACCTCTTCCTCTGTAGCCTTCTTCTTCCCAGGCTCTGCCTAGCTTACCAACGGCCTTAGGGCTCTCTCGCCTGCGTGAGGCTCTGTTATAGGATTTACCACCACCTGGCATACTGTGAATACATGCAGCTATGTACACTGGGTACTATCTGGGATTCAAAGACGGGGGTGGGGTTGGGGACTGATCCAGAGGGAAACGCATGTTGAAAGAATACATGGATGAGCAAACGACCTCAGGTAGATCAAGTCACACGGCCCGGTGTCACGCAGCTGGGCAGGAAGGCTGAGAGCCTACTGTCTCTGGTTCCCGACCACCCTGGTGTCTGAACCACTACCTCTGTGCCATTCCCTGGTCAGACACCCTCTCTGCCCTTACCGCCACAAGAAATGACTCTGCTGTCCATAACTCCTTACTTCCCACCCACCCAGGTAGTATCACCAAGAGGCCTCAGGAGGCTTAAGGGACCCCATTAGCCCAGTGTGTGTTCTTAACTTGATGAGGAAGAAGATGGCCATGTTCCCTATGGGCCATGAGGGTGTCTCCTTTTACAGGATGCTTCCAAAATCATGCCTGGCAGTCCACTGAAGATGGGCGGGTGAGCCCGCTCTACCTGTCTGTAGATTTGGAATCTAGGTCACGCTCTCTGCTGTTCCTCCCTCCTCCCTTAGAAGATAAGCAAGATCTTTCCTAGGGTCTCCTAGTGAGAGACAACAAGGGCAGTGCTTCCATGGAACTCACACCCTGCCTGGGGCTGTCAGGAGCACTCCATTTTGGAGCCAATATAATTTATGAGATGCAAATGGATTTAGCATTTAAAAGAGGTGGGGGGGGTTAGCGAGAAGACTTGGAAAAGGAACAAAGTGCATTTTACACCCTGTGCTGAGGCGTGTTTGGGGCTCCATTAATCATCTTAGACTAAAGAGATTTAATCTCTGGCCAGTCAGGCTGAAGAGCGTCTGCACCTCTCACCCAGCCCAGGAGGCCAGCCTGGGCACAGTGGGCACTGGATGCAGCCCTGGCCTCCTTGCAGGCTTCGGCCTCAGGTGCACAGCACTTGTGCTCCGCTCTTTTCTGAGTCACACTGGAGATGGAATTACAGAGCTTTCTGCACACGATGAAACAGCGAGTAGGATCCAGCCAAATATTTGGACAAGCCTTGTCCTGCAGGGCTAGGGAGCAGGCTGAAGACTCTGCAGCCATCATGCAGCCTGCCAGCCACAAGCCTGGAGATTGCTTCTGACAAAAATGCTGCTGCAGGGCTGGCCTTCGCTTGGGAGGGAATGAGCTCAGATCCAGAAAAGCCGGCTGCAGTCGGATCTCCTAGCCAGTGCTGGGGAAAGAGGATGTCAGCATCTCTGGGCTCTGAGCTTTGCTGAAGCAATATTAGGTAGAAGGGGCTTGCCAAGTGCCACCTGTAGGCTGAGGAGCATGGGTTGGGAGGTGAGGGTTCCCTTTGAGTCACACTATCTGCTTTCTCTTTCTGGAAACCCTCAGGGTGGCAGGCATGGTAATCTCTGCAATTCCTGCCTAGGCCTGGCGGGAGACACTCAGAGACAGTGGTCACAAAATCTGAAGTGGGGCAGCTCAGTCCATTCCTAAGACTTCGCTACTGTGACAGTTTCCACTAGAGACCCTAATCACCTTTGGAAGTTCAAAGTTACTTTTTGAGACTGTTTGGAACAATAAAGCCAGTAATAAAAATGCTATCTTAAGTCTGTCTGGAGTCCTTAAAACAAAACAGCAAAACAAAGCAAAATGCACCTTTGAAACAGAACAACATTCTCAGGTTTATTTTAAATGATTACTTTCCCTTGCAAGGAAGCTTGCAGGTAGTCAAGTCATCTGAAACGCAATGAAGAACTAGCCACCTCTCGAAGCAGATGACACCTACTTGTGGACTGACTATATGCTGGGTTGTCCCCTATTTGATGTTTCACCTGATAATGTCTTGACTGGGCTCCTGAGGACCTCTGGGTGTGTTCCTATTTTCTCATTTTGCAGATGAATAAACAGTCATGCGAGGTTATGCAACTCTCCAAGGTCACATGACCAGCAAGTATACAGCTAGAATTTAAACTTAGGCAACCAGACACCAGCTTATATTCTGCCTCCCAGCAGCTCTAATGTTATTTGAGCCCAAGAGCAAAATAACCATGGGAACTAATTCAAGTAAAGCCTACAGTTTCTAGCCCTCTCTGAGTGTTCGGACCGACAAGGGAATTAGCTCAGAATCAGAAAAGCAGGCAGTGGTCAGATCTCCTTGCCGGTGCTAGACTCAATGGCTACCTCCAAGATGCTGGCGCATACTCCAGGCTCAAAGAAGGTCTACAAGGGAGATGGTTTCCCCAGACACAAAGGGGGCCTCAAGATTAACTAGAGTCTAACCTGTCTGTGCCAGCCCTGCCTCCCCAATAACAAGACTCGGCAAAGATCTTACCTGGCACCCACTGAGACAGAAGGATTGTTGAGCCTGCACTAGGGTCTGGAGAGAAGGCTGTTCTGGAAACGGAGAGGCTGGGTTCATAACTTGGTTTTTGACATCATTAGCATTGAGCACATCCTTATTGCTTCAGAAAGCCTTGACTCGATGGGGTGAGACACCTGTTTATCAGGGTCACAGATTGTGCAGGAGCTACGTACATCTTGGTGCCTGGGCCTCATTTGTGGGCATCTGTGATGGGATGGTTAGAGATTTGACAGCTGGGGTTGGAATTACTTGTAGACAGCTTGGCTCATATATCTAGTGGGTGGTCCTGGGTATTTGGCTGGTTTAGCTACAGATCTGTATGACTTCCCCATGTGGCCTGGGCTTCCTCACAGCATGGAGACCTCTGGGTAGTCAAATTTGTTAAATACTAATTCTGTTTGTTTTCTAGGTTTGCTTAACAAAACATCACAAACCACTCTATGACTTGGAATCACAGAATGAGGTGTCTTATAGTCCCTGAGCGGCTGGGAGTCTGTCATTGCTTAAAGGATGCTATTCAGAAAACTCCCAGACAAGCAATGGATTGTGGCACAATGAAAAGGAAAACACTCTCACATACTGAGCTACTAAGATTTGGAGTTTATTTGTTACTGCAGCAGAGCCTATCCTATCCTGACTATAACAATCATTCAGTTCTGGTCTCCATTGAGATATGTGATGTTTTCAGCCTTAGCTACCAACATACTTTTCAACCGACATTTGTTGAAAGCACAGAACTTGCTACTGTCAGTGTCTATGGGACTGAGCGTATCCTCATGTAGCTGCCAGTTTGCACAGCCCATCTGGCCACTGGTGACTGTGTCTTCTGAGCATGCAATGTGGGCTTCACTCCCAGTGTCTACAGGATTATAGGAGACTGACTTGCACCCAGGTCTCTTTTCAACTGTTTCCCTATCAGGCATCTGTTGAAAAATTTCCCCACCTTTAGGTTTCCTAAAATTCATCTAGAGGGTTCTTTCTTTTCCTAAGAACCTGACCCGTCTTGGCAAGACAGAGATTAGCAGCCTTCTACCAGTCATCTCTTCTCCTGAGCCTCGGTAATGTCCACAGGGTACATTTTCCTCCCCATGCCCTTTCTAGTTTTTGGGTTTTTTTGAGGCAGGGGTTTTTCTGTGTAGCCCTCGCTGTCCTGGAACTTGCTCTGTAGATCAAGCTGGCCTCATACTCACAGAGATTCACCTGCTTCTGCCTCCAGAGTACTGGGACTAAAGGCGCACGCCACCATCACCCGGTTCCTCTTCCCGTTTCTTTGGAAAATAAACTTTATGCTCCAACTTACTTAGTTTCTCTCTGAAATCCAGTAAATCTTTTTTTTCTTTTCTCTCTCAAAAAGTAATGTTATTTTTTTTTACAGAAAAAGCCAGTATTCCTAAAATTATTTTTCTCTTCTATGTTTTAAAAGCTGATTTTGAAAATCCAAAGTCAAAAGTTGGAGTCATCGGTCTATGTTTATATTTTACATCTCATTTGCAAGGAAATGAGACTTTTGGAAGAATCGGAGCAATAAGGAAAGTTTGCAAGAGGTGGATGGAGAATCTTCAACATTTCTTCCTGAGTATGGTTATACATAAAACTGGGAAACGCTTGATCATGTGGAGGTGTCTCGCCTGACTCCCTGCTCACAACACCCTGATGTAGAGGGAGAAAGGGCCTTGCTCAGGATCAAGGGCAATGCGTAGACCTGGTGACTGTGGTCTCTGGCTAGGGCATGTGTCAGCACAGCTAGACAAGGCAACTTCCAGCTGCGTGGAACCAGAGCAAGCTGGGGTGAGTTCCGTGAGTGGACCAGGCCTAGCACGGAACCAGAGTTTTATGAAGAGTCCCTGCTGCATATTCAAAAGGAGGGGTAAGCACCAAGAGCACAGATACTGTTCTACCCTGGGCTGCATTCCTGGGCCCCGGAACAATCTGGAAACTGAGGGAATGAAGAAGCACAAGTAGACGTGCTCCCAGAGAACTCATTGTGAGGCTAAGAAAACCCGTTTCACAAACAGGGAAAGTTGGGGATCAGATGAAGCACTTGCAGGACTCAGCAAGCCGGGCTGCAGAAAGGGAAGATATCAGGCGGTGGGTAGGACCACCATGACGTCTGAAGTGTCACCCAGCTGAGGTGTGTCAGGAGTGGCCTCTGTGTGGCTTCACAGACACCCTCATGCCTTCGAGCTCAATCTTCTGTTAACAGCTGATGTGAGAACGACTCAAGGCAAGACTGACTTGGCTAGGGAAAATACATTTTGAAGAAAATTAGGACAAGGAGAGAGACTGAAGGATGTGCTCAAATCACACGAGATTGTTGCCCCAGAAAGGGATTGAGAATTTCCCAATGGAGAAAAGCCAGACTCTGGTGGAGATTCAAGGCCCTTGTCAGAGGTGGAAACTAAAGCAGGGAAGGGCAGCAGGCACCTTGGGGAAGAACTTTTGCCAAGTAATGTGCTCTGTATAATGGCCCTTCGCCAGGCACCATTGAAACCTCGGTGAGCCATAAAAGGCCCGGGTAGAGTGGGCTTCTTGCGGCAGCACAGGAGATGGCAGAACTTCTAATTCCTGCTTACACGAAGCTGAAATGGTCAAACGTGTGGCGTACTTGGCACCCGGAACCTGTCAAGCACACTGAAAAGCTGTTGAATCCGAAGGCGCTCTGGGTGGGAGGAGAGCTGGAGCAGGGGCACTTACTTAATCAGTGTCTAGATAAACGGGATTTTGTTTTGCATTCTAATCCTAGGCTGATTCAGCACAATCCTTTCAGTTTACACAAGTGCCGGCACACACCTCATCTAAAACGCTACCGAGTTACAAAATGCAAATCAAAGTGTATAGTACTGTCTGCACAATAAAAGCAAAAAGAAGCAGAGACTAAATGCCAAGGTTAACCTGCAACATCACCATGGATGGCAGATGATAGCGTGTTTGCGGGGGGTAGGTTCCACGAGGACCCCGTAGAACTGTCTCACCAATTTCAGAGAGAGACAGAGACGTGGGGATAGGAAAAGATAACCCTTTATGGGGTGGAGGAACCCTTCAAAAGGGTTTAACCCTAGAAGCTGAAGAGGGACTTCAGTAGGGGACATTGTCAGGCCTAACAGCACAGCAGCTTGGTCCACTTTCCGCAGATGTGGCGCAGCAGCCTCAAGGGCACGGCCAGGTTGCCTGATTGGTCCTAGGTCGTCTATGGAAAATGGCGCGCTGCCCACGCTGCCGTTTGGAGGCTTGCTTGTTCCAGCTGGCTCTGCTACCAACCAGACTCTCAAGAGCTGGAAGGGATGAACTTTCTAGCCAGAAAACTACAGGGCACATTCCTGAATCAACAGTACCTCTGCAGCCAGACTCCTCCTGCAGAGGAAATATCTCAACTGCTCTCTTCAAAGCCTGCCCTGGGAAGGGATCCTTCCCTCCAGATCCTCATTTTGGCTAGAGAAAGGACAAAACTGAGCCTGGGGAACAAATGTTATGGAGGTACGCGTCAATGTCCCTGCTTGTGGGGAGGAGCTGGAGCTGGAGGGGCTCCTGGGGCGGCGGGGAGATCGGGAGATGGAGATCTCTTATGCATGGGGGTGCCAGTGCATTGGGGAACGAGACCTCCTTATCATCCGTGCGGGTGGACCTGCGTCACATAGGAGGCAGTAGAAGCAGTCTCCTGGGTGGGCTGAATGGCCAACGGAGTGGTNGGGGGGGACAGGGGACAAAGCAGTATCCGTGCTCCCTTGACCATCAATTGCCCTCCATCCATGTGTTTTGGGTGACTTCTCCACTTCATCTGGGTTCTCAAATTCCACATATGCATAGCCTTTGGAGAGATGAGGATGCATCTTTTCTACAGGCATGTCAATCATTTTTATCTTCCTGTAAGTAGAAAGCATTTCCATGATATGAGCCTTGATCACATTCCTGGTGAGCCTCCCAGTGCGCACTTTGGTGGGTTCAGGTGAAGGGCCCTGCCCTTTCCTCGCCTTTTCTCTCTTTCAGGTGGTTTAGATTTGGAGCCTGAACGCCGCTTGTTGTCAGGCCTTGCTGAGAAGAGCCCACGGAGCCCGAGGAACCGCTAGAGCTGCAGCTTTGGGGTGCGCTGGAGCACTGCTGGAGCCCATGCTGGTGCTGGAACCCTAGCTGGAGGCTGAGCTAAATGGGGACGTCTTCCTGAGGCTACTACCTCCTCTGACTGTCTCAGACCTGAAGGCCTGTGCAATCAGGATGGGACTGACCACTAGTTCACCAGCACAGTATCTAATCCGTCGGAGCAAACTCGTGGCATAGATGATATAATTCTCCCAGGCTATACCCATAGCAGACATTGCCAATGGATTGCCACAGTCTTTCTCAGAGGCCAGACTCTGAATTCTTCTCAGCCTTGTTCTCCAGGCAGCCACAACCCATGGAACACTGATTGAGATTAAACCAACCTTCCTTGGCCTTCACTAGAATGTCATGGACAGACCACCCATGAGCTGGTGATGGCCTGGAGATAATGGTATGTTGTTTTGTGTTTTCCTCACAGAAAGTTTTAAAAGGTTTGACATTTTAAAATTGGGAATGTTAAATAAACATTCAGATGGCCAACTTCTCTCAAAATATTGGGGTGTCTGATGTACTGAGGTCATGATTGTGTTCTATGTAGCCCTTGCAGGCAATTGAGGCTGGTTGCCATAGCTATCTCTCTGCCTGAGCCAGCTGAACTTAGCAGGAGCGCCCTGAAGTCTGCCTGAGTTAGGACCTCACTTCTGCCACCTGTGTGTCATGTGGCTTTGAAAATGTCCTGTGTGTCTTTCCCTGGCCTTAAGCTTGGTCCTCTGTACACATGAATAGAATAGAACTTACCTCCTGAGCAGATGCAAAGATTAAATTAATTAGAACAGTGCCTCACACAGGAATCATCCAAGTAAGTCGAACTAGCAATGCTTGTTCCCATAAACATTCAAGACGCTCTCTAGAATGACGCTGTAAAAGCTGCCTCACAGGTAAGAGAATGAGGCACAGAAGGGGTAGGCGGTGTCTCCAAGGATCCAGATAGGCCCAGACACTGCATAGTCCTTGCCAGGTGAGAATCTCTATGCCTCACCCAAAACTTCAAAGTGGACCAGAGATGAGCATCTACAACCTCATATATGTTGATGAAGGCACAGATTTGAACTCTAGGGAAGGAAAGAAAATTCTTGTATGGACTTACTGTTTCAAGAACTTAAAAGATGGAGCTAATTAGAGTAGGCACGCTTGCCTGACGTGCGTACTTGAAGCGACAGTTGCAGGGGCCAAGGCCTCTCTAATGATCAATCTTTCTCTCTCCTCCCTCCCCCATATTCTCAGGCATTCTAGGCTGGCCTCAAATTCAGGATATAGCCAAGGATGCTCTTGGACTTCTGATCCTTTTGTCCACTTCCCAAGTGCCAATATCACAGATGCACACAGCACACTGATATATACAGTCTTCAAGATCAAACCCTGTGCCCCATGCTTGCTAGAAAGCACTCTACGGACCAAGGCAACCCATATGCCTCTAATGCCGTAGTTTTAAAGACATATATAAGTTACTTGTTGTGGTGGTCAAATGACTGACAAGAAGACCCTGAGGAAGGCTCCATTTTGCTGACAGTTTAAGAAGGGACACATTTGCTGGGTGGTGTTGGTCCATGCCTTTAATCCCAGCACTCAGGAGGCAGAGGCAGGCAGATCTCTGTGAGTTTGAGGCCAGTCTGATCTACAAGAGCTAGTCCCAGGACAGGCTCCAAAGCTACAGAGAAACCCTGTCTCAAAAAACAAAACAAAAAAAGAAGGGACATAATCTATCAATCACCCCAAGGGAGACATTGCAGCAGGCCTGCAAGGTGGCTGGTCACATAACATCTACAATCAGAAAACAGAGAGGGGTCAAAGAGTGGGCCTGACCCCAAGGCCCCATTTCCTTCAGCTAACTCCTGTCTCAAGGCCTGTGCCTTGAGATGTGCCCCATGGAGGTGGAGTGTTCAAACATATGAAACTCTAGAAGACACTGTACACAAGCACAACAGAAAAAAAAGTAAAAATAAACAAGCAAAAGCCCCCAGCTACTTTCAATATCACAAACACCATCCACTTCTTTCTCATTCCCCAGGCCCCTCGGCAGCTTCCTTGCCTTCCTAGTGAGGCAGGCTAACAACGTTCATGTTGAAGGCCCTCTTGACCTCTAAAACAGCCTGTTGGAGGCCACAATCCCCATCCAGGAATAATCAGCTCCCCCTATATGATTCCTGCCACTCCTAGGAAATCCATTGCTGGGACTCAGAGTGTCCACATTGACCCTGAAATCACAGCTGAGATTGGTGGGGCTATACACAGGGAGGGGACATGGGGTCGGTGACAGAGGGTGGAACATTGGGCAGGGCATCGGATGGACATGAAGATCATAGAAAGGAAGGCATGTTGGGAGGAAGGAGCAAACCTCCCTACCTTAGGGACCTGAACCTGCCTACATCAGAACCATGGGCATTGTTCCTCTCTCCTTTGTAGAATCAAAGATGTCACTTGTCAAAACTCGGCTCACCAGGTCTTCAGTCCCCCCTCCGGCATGTCCCACCATTTCTTAGCAAGGATGAGGGTGTGGCCTGGATACACCAGTGCCTCAATGATTTTGCCCAAATGCCCCCTTCCCAAAAAGGCTCTAAGGGCCATCACTGTACCATGAGTATATGGAAAATCTGGAACCCAAAAAGTGAGAGGCAACAACAAAGACAACGTCGGAGATTTAAAAAAAAATGGAGTCAGCATGGAAGAGGGCATGAGCTCTGGGAGGGAAAGACGTGGAGAAGGAGAGGCACCTTTTTTTTTTTCTTGCCATTTTGTCCTTTTCTGCTTTGAGGAAGAAAAGAAGGGCCAGCCGAAGTGGCACAGGGTCCAGGAGCATGTTTGTGTCTGAGATTTCTGGGAGGACGTGAGCGAAGAGGAATCCATCTCTGACTTAATTTCTGTCTGTTGAATTGTGTTTAATCAGTACTCCTAGCCTGAGCCACATGAGCCTCTGGCCTCCACAATATTGCTGAAGGCTGCAGGGAAGTAGAGAGACACTCGAGAAGGAAGGACAGCAAGAATGAACAAGATATGAGGACTCACACTAGCCTTTCCCAGTCCTGCCTTCCAAAAGCCTCAGCTGGTCAAGGGTAGAGGCGTGTTGGGAACACAGATGTGAAACCCATAGATGATCTGAGCTTTCAAATCCCTGGCACTATACCCAGGTGCTGCAGGGGCTAGTTTCCTCAGATTGGCGCAGACACTCAGTCCAAGCCCCCCAGGGGCTGACTGCGTGACTGAACTGCTCTGAGGTCACCTAGGGACCATAGACCGGCTCTCATCTTCTGTCATCTATTACTGGTGATGACTGGAGGCATGTATGTGTAATGTCCAAATACTTTTCCTGGAGCATGAAAAAGTGGGTAAGTTGGGTAAAGGAGAGGGGGGCAGAGGGAGCGGACATCAGGAAGCAGTCTGGAGGTGAATGGCTCTCCAAGGCCCTGGGCGGGCCTGTAGGCAGTGACTGCATGTGCGTGTGGCACCGTGCCCAGGGAAGAAATCCGAAGGAGTTTCCTCCAGAGTTGTGACTACTCCTTCTGGGCCCCACCCAGATCTGAAGCAAACAGATCCAGGAGCCAAGGAAATCTTGCTGGCATTGACTCCCACAGGAGAATGAGACTAGATGAAATCTCTTAAGCCTAGGTATTGGAAGTGGGTATAAAACTGCTAAGATTCGGATGTGCAGGAAATGTAACCTTCCTTAATTTCTACTAAACTTCATTTGCTAAAGAATCCTGCTTTGACTTGCTAGGCTAGGAGGGCAGGTCACACTGTAGCTATAAGTTTGACCTCTGTGGGCAAACTCAGAGTCTTTGAAGAAATGGTATCTCCCCATAGAGCTGTGCCCAGGTACCCATCTGAGAAAGGGGCTGGATACTCCATAGGACATCACACACTGGCCTTCTTTGGATGGTGGAGCACAAGTTAAGCACCTTGCACTCTGGATTCCCAACCTACTGAGGTGCCTATCCCCTGCCCCCTGTGATAGAAGTACATAGGCTAGACACTCAAACTCTTTCATCTTACCCCCCTGTGGGCCCCAGAATCCACATGCCACCAATGTCTCGCTGTGTAACACATGGTAGACAGAGGGTAAGGCAGCCCATAGGGCCTGTGTTAGCAGGTGGGCTTAATCCTCACGGCCCAATCACCTCCTGTTCTGTTTAAGATTTTGCCAACTTCATGTAAGTTAGAGTCATGTGGAAAGGAGTTGAAAAAAATGCCTTCATCAGACTGTTATAGGGACATTTTCTTGATAATTATTCGCATGGAATGGCTCAGCCTACAAGGGGGTATATGCCAACCCTAAGGGCGTGGTTCTTGGTGGTTTAAGAAAGGTGGCTGAGCAAAGTATGGGGAGCAAGCTAGTAAGTAGCATTCTACCATGACCTAGGTATCAGTTTCTGCCTCCAGGTTCCTGCTTGTGGTCCTGCCCTGACTTCCCCCAGTGATGGAGTGTTACTGGGCATGCAAGCCAAATAGCCCCCTTTCTCCCCAAGTCATTTTGATAATGGTGTTTATCACAGCAAGAGAAAGAGTAACTGAGACACTTCCCAAAGTTCAGATTAAATGCCTCCACCATGGTCGTTGGGATTTCAACATGTGAATTAAGGCGTAGGATACAAACACCGGCTTTTATCTACAGGCAACACCTTTTACAGTACTAGAACTGAAGGTTTAATGCTGAACTCAGTTCTGGAATTAGTGCACTTAAGCTACAGAGTGGACCTCTCTGATAGAGACAATTCATGGAGGGCTTTCTAGGCTACCCCAGAACACCAAGGAAGAGGTTGACTGTGTGAGAATGTGGAGAGGAGAAGTGCGGAGACAGGAGGATAGTTCCACTGTGGTGAATCTGCAGGGATTTTAGCCGGAGACTGTTCATGAGTCAGGGAGCAGGACAGGAGTAAAGGAGAGCAGAAATGAAAGTGGGTGGAGCCTCAAAGAGCCTGAGAGTAAGGCAGGGTCGCCATGACTGCCCACTGTCAACTGCCACAAGGGCAGAGCTAGAAGGCATAGGACTGGGAGATAGGTCTTGAAATTCTAGTCCTTGACCCCATCCATAGCCATGGCCTGGTGATCGTTCAGAAACCCAGCTCTCAGTTCCCATAAACAACCGTGGGCACCCCTTCACCATCTTTAAAGAAGAAGGGCATGCCTTCTGGGTCTCTCTGCCTGCCTTCCCAGCCTCCGCTCTCATCAGTCCACTTTGTTTCTATCCTACCTCTGGTATCACTGCATGGTTCTCCTGTGACACCTGACACTGGCCCCGAAGGGAGGGGAAGCCCAAGGCCAGCAGTTCTTGAGATAGAGGCTGGCCCAAGCAACCTTGCAACATGAGTGAACCTAAGGCAGGGTCAGACCGTATTCCAAGCTTTAACCCTAGAGACAGGTTTGGGGGTTGGGACTAAACAGACAGAGGGTGAGAGGAGGGATGGGTTAGGATTCTGTCAGCCTAGGAATGATCCCCCACCACAGCATCCCTTTTACTATGCTGGACCACAGATGTAGTCACCACCGGCCTCCCTGCCCATAGACCATGAAGAATTAGCCTCCCCGGATCAATGAGACTTCCCTGGACTCATGGCTGGGCCTGGGAGACAGCACCTCCATTCCCAGTATGCCTCATCCTATATGTGGCCTATATTCTTCTATGAAAAAATAACCTACCTCCTCCCCAGGGGTCCTTTGTCTACCAAGAAGCTGTTTCTGCTGCCCCTATGAGGACATCATGGCACCTCCTGGCATTGCTTTTCAAAAATATGATGCCTTTTTAATCCTTTGAGAATTTTATACATGTATACAAATGATTTTTATCATATTCATCTCCTATTCCTCCACACTAATTCTTCCCAGGTCCACCCCCATTTCCTCACCCCCTATTCCAACTTTGGTCCTCATTATTAAAATACAATTTAATTACTTTGTTTTTTTTATAATCTGTTGGGCCCAATTTGTGCTGCCTATATAAGTATGAGTATGAGCCCCTTCCCTTCCATGGCATCACTTCCTAATGAACCTCTGCCCTGCTCACTCTTACTATTAGCCCATGTGGCCAGAAACACTGTGTGTATCTGAGAAAATGTATCAACTTAAAGGACTAGTTCTGGGGACCCTATCTACTTGTCATCAGCCTGACCTCTGACCCCAGTTGTCAGGGGTTCACCCACTGGCCTTTTTAGAGCTGATGTCTCTCAGGAGTGGGCCTCCCTGATGCCATTAACAGCTGGAACCAGCCCAGAGAAGATGTGAATTTCAAGGACCTGGGTTGGACTCCAGGACAGCCTTTGGTGCCCTTAGGGGATAGCCCGAGCACAGAGCTGAATGGATGGGACAAGGATGCTATCTGCTTCCCAAATGAGGTTAAGAAGAGCAATCTGGAGGAAGGACAGGAAGGCCCCAACCTCACTGGGGCCATCTGGAGAACTAGAGTCTTGGGCTTATAGACTTCCAGCTTTGCTGACTGGGGCCCGCTCCTTGTCTGGTCAGTGTGGTGTTAGGAAGTATTTGGAGAGTATGACTTTCAGAATGCTTCCAATACAACAAGCAAGGGTTCAAAACCATTGTGATTTAGAAACTGATGCTGGATGTATTGTCCTGGCTGCAGGGTGTATGCATAGCCCCTATGGGAAGACTATCTCCCAGGAGACCACTTACACAAAGGGACTTCCCACACAGACTGTCAGGCTGGAGCAGGGAGCCCAGCAGCCACCTGACTTCGGCAAAAGAAACTTAGAAGAGAGTGACACACCTCAAAAAATGTGCTAAGCCCTGAGTATAGTGTCCTTCTGGGTCAGGTAAGCTCTTAGTCAAGTGAAGGCAAGGGCAATTGCTAAACAGAGGTGAGAAACCAAGAGGTCACTGGAAAGAGGAAGATGGAGTGGAGAGAGAGAGAGAGAGAGAGAGAGAGAGAGAGAGAGCTGCATTTGTAACTGAGACAAGAGAGGGAGCTGCATTATTTATGAAATGGCCAAGCACGGAGCTAACAAGGAAGGAGGAGGCCTTTAGAGGAGAAAGTGGTTTCAAAACATCCGTATTTTGCTGAGGAACACACACACACACACACACATACACACACTATGATTTAGAGCGTGCTGAGGTTTAGAAGTGGAGACGACTCTAGAGCAGTTAGAGACCATGGGAGGGAAGACAAGGGCTTGCAAGGGGCTGGCAGAGGAATGGAGTGGAGGACTGAGGCCTTCCTGAAGGCTGCCACGGAGACGCCTACTACAAGAAATTGAACCAAACCTCCAACTTTTTAAAAAGATTAACATAATTTATTTATAATAAAATGCACAGCTCGGCAGCGTTTCATTGGATGGGGTGAGCCAATTGCATGTGCTTGTGTAACCATCACTGGAAACAAGGTACAGCATATATTTATTCTGGAACATTCCCTCATACACCAACTACTTTTGAACTTATATCAGTATGGCTCCCTTTTGCTTGCTCTGGATTTACAGAAGTGGGATCGTACAGTCTGTGTATTTTTGCATATGGCCTCTTTACTCAGCATTGTTTTAGAGATCCCTCCATGTGGTGGATATAATGATGAGTCTTGGGACCGCTGAGCAACATTCCACGGGGTGGGCAAGCCACTTTCAGTTCTTGTTTGATTGCCAAGCCTTTGGGTGTGCGTTAGGGTTTCTATTACTGTGATAATAGAACCATGCCCCAAGCAATGTGGGGAAGGAAGGGTTTCTATCAGCTTGCAGTTGTCAGGACACACTCCATCACCAAAGGAAGTCAGAGAAAGTGTTCAAGGCAGGAACCTGGAGGCAGGAACAGACGTAGAGACCATGGAGGAAGGCTGCTTACTGGTTTTTTCCATGACTTGCTCAGCCTGCGTTCTCATAGCACCCTGGACCACCTGCTTACACTATCCACAGTGAGCTGGGCCCTCCTCCACCAATCATCAACCAAGAGAAGGCCCCACAGGCCTGCCCACAGGCTTGCCCACAGGCCAGTCTGGAGGGGGCATTTTTTCACTTGAGGTTCCTCTTCTCAAATGACTAGCTTGTATCAAGTTGACAAAGGCAAAAAAAAAAAAACTAAGCAGGCCAGAGCGTCTGTGTATGATGCTATAAGCACTCTTTTTCTTATTTTTAAATTTTATCTATTGTTAGCATGTGTACTTGTACCCCCACATGCAAATATGCACACCTGGGGATGCCATGGTCTGCATCGGACAGGCAGAAGACAACTTCTGAGAGTCAGTTCTCACCTTCCAGCCTGGGATTCAGGGACAGAATCCTTATCAGTGGGTTTGTGTGGCAAGTGCTTTTTCTCACTGATCTATCTCTACAGCCCTTACATTTCAAAAATAATCAATTCTTTATTTTAATGCTATGACGCTCTTGTATACACACAGACTCTGTGGAGACACAAACTTCTGCTCCTTAAGGCTGGTAACTGAGAGTGGGAGGGTGATGTGATGTAGTCGCTGTGATCTGGCCCCGGAAAGGAGCTGTTCCATGGCTCTTTACAATGAACCCGCATGTCATATCCTCTTTGACTTCTCAGGTGTGCCCACACACTGGTCAGCATTCACTGTGATATGTGTGAGCTGCGTTTTATCTCCCCTTTAGATTCCAATTCTCTAATGACTATAGATACCGTGCACAATTTTCACGTGCTTTTTGGCCAATTTGTGCGTCATCTTTGTGAAGTGTCAATGGAGTTCCTTCGTCCATTAAAAAAAAAATTAAGGCTGTTCTTATTTTTGCTATAACAGTTTTTATATATTGTAGACCCACCAGAGGGAGGTTCTCACTTATTGTTTTAGAGTTTTAATTATATCTAATGGTGAGTTTCACTAGGACATGTTCTTGCATCTAGATAGTGTATTTTGATCATATTGACACTTCGTTCCCTTCTCTTGGGTCCCTCCCATTGATCCCCGACCAATTCCCAACCAGTTCCCGTCTACTTTCTTGGTTTCTTTTGGTGGGGGCAGGAGGTGAAGCGATTTAACTGGGGTTATTACTGAAGCACCGGTAAGGGCTTATTTACAGGATCAAGGACAGATACCGTGACTACACGCTGAAGAAAATGCCCCCTCCCAAGGCTTTTGAAAGTAAAATGACAGTCACTGATCCTGCTACCACTGTCCCTTCATATCCGTTTGGGTGGTGTACTAGGTTTAATCTGCGTAGTGACCCAAATGGCTGAAATTCTAAATTGTATTTAATAAACTTATAAAGTTCTAGTTCTACTGAAATTAAAATAAAAAACTAAACAAATGAACAAATAAAAGAAATGAATTCTATGACTTCTAAGTAAATTCTCTCTCGTTTAAAAACTTTCATCTCCTTGGTGTCATTGCTCAGGCAATCAAGGGTTTAATTAAGTTGATCAAGGTGTTAGAGCCCGTTTCAGAGCCGTTTTTCCTGCCCTACAGCGTGGCCAGGAAGTGGGTTCCATTCCAAGTGGAGCAAACCCCTACTCCAGGCCTCCCCAGTGTCCCGGAGTTTCCAGTAAGCACGTGTGGCCAGTATCCAGAGATCACCTTGTGGGGTCCCATGATCGTCTCTTAGATTCCAGGATAACCCTGTTTCCTACCAGCCCCCTCAGTCTTCTCCCTCAGCCCTCTTAGCACCAGCCCCCCCCACCAGCTCTCTACCACCAGCCCACACAGGAAACTGTAAATCTCACCCGAGCCCCACACCCACCCCACCCAGGGGAATGGGCCTCCTGTATCTCAGATTTACTCTCTAGCTAAATGTGCTATACCTCTATTTCTTGAAATCACTCGACCTGCAGGTGGATGCCCCCATGTGGACTTCTAAACGGGAACTGAAGACATTTTCAGGCCCTTCCTCAGCATCTGAAATGTCCACACCTAGAATGTTCACACACTCTCGCTGCCCACTTTGCAGAGTGTCTTTCTCTCACAATCTCCTCCATTGAGAATGTCTCTTCTCTCTGGCCCATCCCCCATGCCAGCACAAGGAAGGCTGGTCCTCTCCTATGGAGTTTACTATGCTGGGCTGTGCACCCCTTCCTAGACGGTGGTGTGAAGCAACAGTTCCATGCCCACGCGCCAAGATTTTCAGATTTGAGGGAAATCTACTTTAAGGCCAGAATCACTTTAGGGCTGATACCTCGTGCTTAAAGGCTTGTTTTCAGTTCTGCTCTCCACGGGCTTGTTCTGTCGGCAACAGAATATTCTTATGGCTTCAGTGTCTCCTTCATTCCAGCCATTCCTCACAGACGGCGGCAATGGGGGGTGAATAGGACAAAACGACAAGTAAGGGGGGGGGTGAAAAGGAGGAGGCACATTAATACAACTCAAGGTGTTAATCCCCAGGTAAGACCTTACTCCCTTCTGAAAAATTATATTCTTCTTTCCTTAGAAATCTTAAAATGTTTTGTATGCATGGTTTGTTTGCTAATCTGTAGATGAGTATTTTGCCTGCATGTTTGTATGTGCATCAGAGAGTTCAAGATCTACACGGGGATCTCCATGTGGATGCTGAAAACTGAAATCCAGTCCGCAGGAAGAACAATAAGGCCCTTGCCCACTGAGCCTTCTCTCCAGCCCCTTCCCTTTGAAATCTCGATGGAAGCTAATACGCCCTCTGAATGAGGAGATAATATAATGAAAAAAAATAGTGGCATGGAACTGTCGGGTTGGGGTGACCTGGAACCACACAGGACCTACCTAAAGTAATGGAGATCCTGGGGCTCCCTGGCTTTGAGACTGACTGCTCAGAAAATATCTCAAATTCCCTATCTCTGGCTTGTGGCAGGAAAAGGAGTGTCTGTGCTCCGAGTCACAGTACGGAAGGCGACAAACGCATACAGCGCAGATGTGATCCTGGCTATTGTGGAATCCAAAGCTGTCGTGAAAATAAGAGGTTAAACAGGGCCATTTGTTCATGCTTGTCCGAAAGAGATGCTTCTGAAAGAACACAGAGCCAAAGGACCCAGGAAAAGGTTGACAGGATGAGTGGAATGGGGGTGGGGGTGGATTTCAGGTTCAGCCTGGTAGCCCCAGAATGCTAATCTTTTGGGGACACTCTTAATAGGCACTCAACAACCTTTAAACCTGAACTTCCAAAGACAGAGACTGAAGTAGCAAAGGCAGGTGGAAATGTATTGATTCCTCCGTTTTGTTTTGTTTTGTTTTGTTTTTCTTCTCACCTTGTTTTAATTAAATGCAGCATTTTTTCCTCCCAGGAAATAAGCAAATTTCCAAGAATAAGAATCTTGATTTTTCCATATGACACGCATCACTTTTCAAGGTCAGTTTGTTTTGTGGAGACTTTCCTTGACAGTGAGTTCAGAGATTTAACCACGGACAGACCTGGGTGGTCTCCTAGAGCCCCCGTCAATCCAGGATGGCACAGTCAATATTTGCATAGCAGCAAGAGAACACAGATGTGCTGTAAGTTCAGACAGCTGAAATTGTATATTGGGGGCCAGTGGGTGTTGGGGTGAGGGCTGGACCTAGATAGAGCTTGCTAAACAAGTGCTCTCCCTTTAACTACCCCAGCCCCACCCCTGGGATGCTGAGTTGAATGGTAGATGGTTTCTAACCTCTTATCTTCATCCCTCCCAACCTAGCCCACATCAAATCTCTGGCTATCCCAAGAGGTAAAGAGAGCATACATTTTGCTGATTCATTCAAGGGAGTAACTCACTGAAAAAAATTTCCCCATTGAACTGAACTAAGCTCCAACCCCTCATCCACATTACATCACTACTAACTCTTTTCCAATATAGTGAATAAAAGTGGAATCACTGCTTTGTAATATGAGGGCCCTGCTTATTGGGGTTTCTGTCCCACCCGGTACCCCACAGCTGGCAAGTCCCAAAGAAAATGACACAGAGAGTCTACATTAGGTTATAAACTGATTGGCCCATTAGCTCAGGCTTCTTATTAGCTCTTATCACTTATATTAACCCATTATTCTGATCTGTGTTAGCCATGTGGCTCAGTAACTTTTTCAGCTGGGCAGATTACATGCTGCTTCTTAGGTGGTCTGGACAGGACTGGGAGGAATGGGCTTCCTCTTTCCTAGCATTCTCCTGTTCTTGTCACCCCACCTCTACCTCCTGTCTGGTTGACCCACCCATACTTCCTGCCTGGCCAATCAGCGTTTATTTAAAACATGATTGACAGAATACAGACAATCCTCCCACACCACTTCCC
>LOEQ01000304.1:650670-662794 GCA_001685075.1 Bramus lutescens | reverse complement strand
ATGTTTATTGCCACAACTCTATGGCATTTCAAGGTCCCCGCCAGCAAGCAAGCTTCAGTTGTGTGCTTGCAAACCACACCAACGCCTGTTTGAAAGAGTCAGAGTTTGTCCTGGCAGGATGGCCCAGAAAGCCATCATTTTAAAAACAGCACGGCTTTTATTTCCTGCTACAGCTGAAAACTGAAAAGCATGCGTTCAACTTTTCATCAACAGCATTTAAGTGTTTTGTGGCAGGACCTTTTAAAAGAGCTGCAAGGTTTTGCAGCTAAAGCTGAGTCAGGAAGCATCTCTTAGATAAGAGTGCTTGCTTGCCTCTAGCAAGCAGAGCAGACTGGGGAAATTGCTGCTACCAAGAAAACATGCTTTACTCTATTCTTTCCCAAGCTTTTCAGGCTTTCTGTGGATATAGTTATCCATGTGGGTGCCATTCTGTAACATGAGGGCCGGGCTCGTTGGGGTTTCTGTCCCACCCGGTACCCCATAGATCAGAATAAGTGATAAGAGCTAAGAAGAAGCCTGAGCTAATGGACCAATCAGTTTATAACCTAATGTAGACTCTCTGTGTCATTTTCTTTGGGACTTTCTGGCTGTGGGGTACCAGGTGGGACAGAAACCCCAACGAGCCCAGCCCTCATGTTACACTATCTGATTTTTTTCATTATTCTTTTCTTCCCTTCTTTCTGGATGTCACATTTAGGTAGGATGCATTCTGGGCTGAGAGGAACGTTGTAACCATGACAGAGATCTTCAGTGCTCATTGGCTCTCAGACATTGGTGCCCACAGCCCTGCACCTTTGTCTGTGGTCTGCCTGGTAGCCAGGTCAAAGCAGGTGCCACTATGTCCTCTTAATCCATTATCAAGGCTTCCCAGCACATCTGTGTTGGTGTAGGAGGGTCTTCTGTCTATGTGTTACTTTCATTGGTCAAATAAAGAAACTTCCTTGGCATTTTGATAGGGCAGAATTTAGATAGGTGGAGTAGACTGAACAGAATGCTGGAAGAAAGAAAGCAGAGTCAGGCAGACACCATGGCTCTCCTCTCTGAGACGGACGCTGGTTAGACTCATGCTGGTAAGCCACAGTCTAGTGGCGATACACATTAATGGAGATGGGTTAAATGAATATATAAGAGTTAGCCAATAAGAGGTTAGAACTAACGGGCCAGGCAGTGTTTAAATGAATACAGTTTCCATGTAATTATTTTGGGTAAAGCTAACCGGGAGCCAGGCAGTGGGAAACGGTCCGCCACTCCTTTTACAACAGACTGGCCCCCAATACTGTGTTCCCTTGATACTATGCAAACCTTGGCTGTGCAACCCTAAGTTGATAGGGATTTCAGGAGATCACCCAGGACCATCTGCTACTTCCACTATGGCTCTAGGGTATACGTGGGCTTCTCCAAGAGGCTTGCACCCTTGTGGGCAGCTTTATACCCTTTAGCTTCGCTTATTTATTAAAGAAGCCAAAATCTTGGGTTATCAATGACTATTCCAATTACTATTTAGTTTTTAGAGCCCCTCAGGCATTCAGATGGCTTTCTCTTCCTATCCTTGTATAGAGGAAGCTCGGAGATCCACAAAGAAAACAGAATGAAGAGAAGGGACTGTGATGGGCTTTGAGGCAGGCAGAGACAGGTGCTGTTTGTAATGGTTCTGAAAAGTAAGCAACAGACCCCAATTTGGGCTTCATTATGGCAAAGGGAATCTTTCAAGAGGACCCTAGGCAGCTGAGAGAACCATATGGCGGTTAACAGCACAAGCAAGGAATCCAACTACAGCACGGACCTGGCCTAACTGGTACTTCAGCACCTCCACTCACCATTCTGGCTTCTTCTGTCTCCAGAGCTGGGCCCAGTGGCTGCACTGTCCCTACGACCACTACCGTCCATTCTGCCGTCCATTTCCTTCCGAGTTGGTTGCTAAAGGTTGAGCCCAGATGCAAGGCATTCTGGGAGAAGGAAGTGTTGCTGGACATACTACCTCTTGGGTGGTTGCTTTGACTCCACACTAAGACTGCCACACATAGACACTTGCACCAGGACCAGCACCAGCACTAGCACCAGCGTGAGCACCGACACCAGCACCAGCACCAGCACCAGCATCACCCCCAGCACCACTGGTAGTGGTGGCAGCAGTGGTGATTCTCCAAGCAAAAAACAGGGTTCAAATATTGAGAAATGAAGTAATCGCAAGGGTTCTCGTTCCCCATAAGACACTCAGGATGAGGTTGCCAAGGAGGTTCTCTGGGAGTTTGCAAGATGCTCCACTCAAAGATCCAAACCAAGTGACAAGTGGGACCCAATGCAGTCACAGCGATTCAGTGACAAGGAGGAAGAACATAGGCATGACTAGGGTCAAAGGCAGCACGAGGAAAGAGCCTATTGAGGCAGCTGGGGCAAGTCAGAGGAGTTCTGCCTCCAGCACTGTGACCAGTGAGTCCTCCTGCCTAACAACGGAGCTGCTCAGTGACAGCTGCTCTTTCCACCCTGCCTCCCATTTCCCCAGATGCAAAGTGACACAGACTAGATTCTGCCACACTCAGTTCACGCTCAGAGGCAGCAAGAAGGAGCTCAACTCTCAGATGTGACTGTCAGTGCCAGACAAGCTGCCATCCGTTGCACAAGGAAAGACAGGTAGGGAAAGCAAGGGCTGGCGAAGGGACGAGCCCCAGGTGGACCATGAAGGAAGCCAGCGCCCTGTTAGTTCCCATTGAGACCTTTTAGCCTCTTTTGCACCTAAAAGTCATGTCCCCCAGGGAAGCAATTAGTACTGTGTATGTGCTAGGGGTGGGGGTGCCAGCCACCAGATGTCAAAGCAGACATAGACAGGAAGAGAAGCAAGTATTTCCACACGCTGCACTTACAATTTCCTGTCATCAGGGTTGCTCCGGTCAGCCTGGCTGGGTGGCTCTTCCTGCCCTTTCCTGAATCTTAAACCGTTCTGTGTCTCCTGTTACCCTGCTCATGGATGCCTCAGACTTCCTTGGATTAGAAACAAATGGTCACAACAATTTGGGCGATTGTTAGGAGCCATTCAAAGAGGTGTCCATTGCATTAAACACACAAACAGGGTCAAAGCGAAGGATGGGTAAATGTCCAGGATAGTCAATTGGAAATGACATTCTACCCTGGAACACAAACGTCATGTGCCCCAGGCACTGACACAGGCGAATCACCTCACAGCATTCACTCCCTGGAACTCCAAACTCCTCACACTCGGTGGCCAGCTATTGCCTCAGACACAACCCATGGCACTTGGAAAGGGCAAACCATTCAGGAGACCAGAGTGCCACAAGTCAACGGGAAACACAGGGACGGTATCATCGACCTAATCTCTTTGTCCTGAAGAACAACACAGATTAAAATGCATCATTTCGGAAGCCCCGAGAAGGACCTGCTCTGTGAATTCTTTCAAAGGTCATATTAATAATCCAAACCAGCCACATAACCAAGAAAGTATTTTAGCTTGGGATAGTTACAAACACCCCCAGGCAGGTGCTGGTTGCTTGGGGTAAGGCGCACAGTTTTAGCGCCTCAGTGTTGGCAGAGGCCGCTCATTTGTTCCTGGCCGCTTAGGCTGGAAATAATCACATAGAAACTATATTATTTGCAATACTGTTTGGCCAATAGCTTAAGTATATTGCTAGCTAGCTCTTATATCCTAAACTGACGCATCTCCATTAATCTGTGCATCACCACAAGGTCATGGCCTACAGGAAAACTTTCTGTGAGCTCTGGTGGAGGCTATGTGGCTTCTCCTGACTCTGCCTACCCCCCATATATATATATATTTCAGTCTGGCTATATTCTGTTAAGCCATTGGCCAAAAGCAGCTTCTTTATTAACCAATAAAAGCAACATATATACAGAAGGACTTCACACACCACCTCAGTTCCCTGTTTGTCCTTTCATGGCATGATAACCCTGAGTGTTCTAATGCTCACTCGTACCCTATATAAGATTGAATAAACACAACACAAGAGAAATTTGCAGAAGAACAAGGAGGGTGTTTCACTACTCGAGGATATCAAAAGCAGGAATGCAGCACCCAAAGGACACACTTAGCTAATAAGGGAACAGTAGAGAAAGGTAGCCTCTCTTCCAAGGATAAAGTCATCCCAGAGGGTTAGTTGGTGCTCTCAGGTTCCCTTTCTGGATGTTTTCACATTAGTGGCTCCCTTGCCCCCCTCATTCACACCATTGCAGAGCAGAGGGTTCAAGTAATCTTCAGATTCACACACATTTAAGTGTGAAGGGTCAGTATGAAGTGGAGACGCAGCGGAGTCTTAAACTCGAAAGAAGACGCTCAGTGGGACCAGAGATGCTTATAGGATTGTCTGCATGGGGCAGCGATTCTCCATGGCCATCATTTCTGGGGAAGGAGGAGCATGGCCACTCCCTGAGTATAAGTGCAAACTGAGCTGAGCTTTCTTACACTTGCCTTGTCCATGAGGATTTCTGATGGGGGATGAAATGGGATCCTAATTGTGGAGATGCCCAGGCACATCAGTTGTTCATAGTACTGAAGGGTCCATTCCAAAACCCATGAGACTAGAACACCGGTTCTCCTGGGTATCATCAGAGCCAGCCATGTTCCATTGAAAAACCTTGTTTGGGCCCAGATTATCCAGAGGTGTATATACAGAAAGCCATCCCTACTCAGCTTCCAGAGCACCCCAAAGCTGGCATGCAAGTGTCTTGGGCCTGCAGGGGTGCTGAATATCAGCCTTTTAACATAGCATTTCTTCATGGGCCTTCTGGAATCATCCCTGGAGGCCTTGGAAAGCTTCACAGTACCTGACACTGACTCTGTATTTCAGAAGCTATACAGGACATGGAGTTCCCATGTAATTAGCTCAAAATTAATTTAGCCACAATGGCTTATTATTACATTTAATTATAAATGAACCGATTCACCAGGGATGTTTTACTTGGTAAACAAGCACCTTGGAGTCTGCAGGGAATTCAGATTTTTTTTCCCCCGAGTTGCCAGTCTCTGCAGGGTTTTCACAAAATAGTAGCCACCCTCTGAAAATGTCATTTGGATAGAGCTTTGGAGGAGAATCTTTTAATGTCCTGGCCTGGGATGGTATACTCAGTTCCCCAGCAGCCTGTAGGATGAGGGAAGGTGCTCTTTACTTTTAATCTGCTGTCCCCAAATAACCCGACGCCTTTCCGCAATCGCAGACCTCATGCAGCTAAAGCAGCCACTGGAGCAGAAGAGTTCAAACACAAGGTTTAGATTTTATGGTTTCTCCCAAACCCTTGCAAGTGATGTATCTCAGCACATGGCGATGCCACACCAGTGCTAGACAAAAATGATCACATCTAAGATTTCCAATTTAAATGCTTCTGCATTCACCTTAAGGTGTAATACAATAGAAAGCACTCATCGCTGCTGTGATTTCATAGCAGGATACACGCAACTAAGCTAAAGGTGGCTCATTGTGAAGAAAATTATAAAAGGTTTTGAGAAAGAAAATTTAAGGTAAATAAAAGTTCAACAAGAAGCTAGGGAGACAGCTCTGTGGATGAAGTGCTTGCCACACAGGCCAGGGGACCTGAGTCTGGATCTTCAGTACTTGTGTCAAAAGTCAGGTGTACTTGTGTGAACTGAGCACTGGAGAGACAGAGGCTGGAGACAGATTTCCAGAGCTTCCTGGCCAGCCTATCCAGTCCATCTGAGAGTACCAGGTTCATCAAGAGAGCCTGTCTCAGGAAACAAGGAGAAGAGCAATAGAGGAGGACAATAACATCAACCTGTGGCCCCCCCACACACACACCTAAACACAGTCAGGTATGGTGTTGTACATTTGTGATCTCAGCATCTGAAAAGCTGAGGGTAAAAAGATCATGAGTTAGAAACCAGCCTGGGCCACATAGTGAGTTCAAGGCCTGCTTGAGTTACATGAGGGCCTGTCTCATCAAAACAAAACAGAAAAAAAAATAGCAAAAAGATGACATGTGACAAGGGCCAAGACTAAAGTATGAGAGATGGTGTCTAGAGCCCAGCTCCTCGGAAATGTGTTACCAGCCAGGTCAGGAGCGTCCCCTGCAACCTTAGTGGGACTTTTGGATCTCTGCCTCATTCCAGACTTCCTCAGGTGGAATTGGCATTTTAATCACGTTCCTAGGAGCTTGGCAGGCTCTTTAGAATTTCAGTAAAGTGTTTAAGGAAACCCTGGGACAGAATCCCCTGGCACAGTTTGGATTGCTTAACAGGCCCAAAGCACGTAGCTGAATTCACTCTGGCAAAACCTGGTAACATTTTGATTGTCTGTGCCTGGTTTCCACTATGTCAGGAGCTTGGCCACCTCAGTGACCTTCCCTTTCCTGTGTAAAAGCATGAGCTCATCTGGCCCTACAGCTGAACCCAAGACGTCTCACCTATGAGAGGACGAAGGAGCATTGGGCGAAAGCAGACTTTGATGGCCTAGGATGGCTTCCCAGCAGCTCATGGCTGAGCCTAAGGAGAATGCTGGAAGGACCTGCAGGGAGGGCTGCCAGCTGCAGGGGCCAGAAGATAAGAGTGTTAATTTAGCTTGGCTGCCATCCAGTAAGCCGAGCAAAGAAAGGCCTCCAAGCTAGAGTAAAAAAATANTAAATAAATAAATAAATAAATAAATAAATAAATAAATAAATAAAATAAAAATAAGTTGGCAGCTGTTTCAGCTCCCTCTGTAACACGAGCTGCACGGATCCTGCGCATTGCCTGTACCCCTCAGGCTCTGTCTCCAAAGCCTGGCACAGACCTTCCCCTATCCCTCAGCACAACCCCAGGCAGGTTCATGTTGTCACCTCCATTTCACAGGGAGGGTAAAGTGGCTCTGGTCATCGTGATTTGCCTGTGGTCACTCAGCCCTCCACTCAACCCCACCGTTTTCTGCAGCCCCTAGGCAGGAAGCAGAAACAGGCTGGTTGTTTTTTAGGCTGTGGCAGGATGCAGGGTTGAAAGAGCTCTCCCGTATCCTAGTAAGGTTTCAGAACAGGAAGTGGTGTCTTCATCATCCTCAGCTTGTGGGCATCGTCCTGCCAATCACCCCTGAACTCTGATGCATACCAAGATGCACTGTTAGCCACGTGGCAAACCGGGAGACTAAACAAGTTGCCAAAACACCCATCTTAGGAATGGTGCACCTGTGACCGATAGCCCATGTGGCTGTCCCTCTCTGAGCTACCACAAAAGATGAAATGAGGTCATTTAAAGAACATGCATCCAGTGTACCTGACCCACCAAAGAGCCTTGGTACAGAGGTTCTTACCTCCGTCTCCCTCTCTCTCCCCATTCCCTGTCCTTCTCCCCAACCCTGAATGTTCTGGGGACATTCTGAACCATTTCTTGCATTCATCCCACAGATACCCGAGAGGATCTCTATCAAGTAAAACTCTATCCAGATTGGAATGGATTCTCCCATTGGTGAGGGAGTTGAAGAAACTTTCCCCTAAACAATGTGTCTCAACATTTTTAATTCATCCACCTTTTTAAAAGGAAACATTCTGGGTCCTTCCTCAATATTACTGGAAATTTTTAGAGGAATTAAATACTATGATTCAAAGCCAAAGAAATGAATTCTATAAATTTAATATATTTTGTAAAACTGCCCCACCCTTTGAGATTCTGATATGGCCTTCCAATAAAGACAGCCTGTTGCTCCCAGCTGAGTCCTACTAGATGAAGCCACTGTGAGACCATGATGGCAGCATATGGACAGCAAGACAGAGCTCCACTTCTGTCAGGGACTTGGTATTCCATACTGCCCAGCACCCTATGAAAGAGTTTCTATCTCCTCCCTCCATGGATAAGTAAATGGTCCAAGGTGGACTCAATCGTAACTTTACCTGCCCCTTGGACAAAGTGATAGGCTGGGAGGTGGGCACGTAACACATCTGGACCCATCACAGAACCTTTCATCTGTCCCTGGCTACAAGGGTTGGTTCAGGAGGTTCATCACATGATCTCATGCTGCCTGAACTTCTTGCATTGTTGGTGCCTGGGGTAGCTAAGGAGAAGAAAAGGGCTCTACTCTGGTCTGGAATCTACAGTGCTGCTGAGTGGAACAGGAAGGAGTGGTCTCCATTGACCCAGTGGATGGCTGCCAACCTGGCTTCCTCATGGCTTATCCGCATGAAGCAATGGTTTCTCATATTTTTCACAGCAATTGTTTGGTTAAGCTTCCCTTCATGTCCTCAGCCATCAACAGGAACAACCTGGCTAGAATAAGGATGCAGAGGTACTGGGTGGTGTCCCTTGGTGCTGGTAATTGACCTTGATCGTTCCTGTGCAGCTATGGTTTCCTTCCTCTGCCTTTTCTCTCTTGGTCTTTCCATCCTCACACTTAAGTTCTTTTTAAACACATCCTTTTGTCCATCAGCATCCTGGGTCGTGTGTCTCTTGGCTGCTGGTGGGCACTTCTCATGGTGCTTTTTCATTTAGGAAACCAAGGTGCCCACAAGCGCTCCCCCCCACCCCCACTCTCTGGGCTCTGTGATCTCTGTCTGCTGACCTGGCTGGACTTGACCCAACTGCTTGAGGCACCCACTCTGGCCAGATGTTCCTTGGTGGGTGGAAGGACTAAAGCCACAGACAACTTGACATATGCACACAGGAAGCGGCCCCACTTCCTCAGAAGCTGCCCAAACTGCTGCAATACAGTTTTAGCATCTGGCTATCCAAGCAAGTTGGGCCTGATACATTTATAAAAATCATTGGCTGAAGAAATCAGATTCCAAAATCCCATCTGGGAGATTCCCCCCCCCTCTCTCTTTATCTCTCTCTGGTGCTGCATGTGTTTAGGAGAAGTCAGTGAAAATCACCACATTTAATTTTAATTTGCACAGAGACTGAGACATGATGTGTCCCAAAGATTCAGGTGACAAATGCAAGCTCATGCAATTGGCTATTGTGTCAACCAAGGAGCCAGTGAAGCAGGAATTGAGTCCCATTTAGCTGCATCAGCTCGGCTGAGTTTTAAATTCTTTTAGCATCTCTTTCCTTATCCAGAACACAGAGGCAGTGAAGTGTAAATCTGCAGTGCAGTTGGTCAGGGATACATTGCTACTCCGGTCTTCAGATAGCAACCTTTTTGTGTTTGCACTGAGTAATTGGTCAGAGGCACAGAACTGTACCCACAGCTCGATTGCCAAGTTTGAGTGGGGCTTGCTGGGTTCAGAAATGTCATAGACAGGGTTAAAATCCCTGTTAACCATATTGTGTTAAGTTATATAATGTTTGTTAAAGCTTGAGGGAATAGCAATACCACCTGTCACTGTCATTCAGGCTACAACCACCACGTTTGAAATGAAGAACTTTCTGAACCACTGGCCATCCAAGACACGTACAAGCTTCCCATTGTGTGGGTGCCTAAGAAGCATGAATTCCTTCTGACTATCCACTGAAGTTTGTACTGTATTGCTTTGCATATTAATGGAAATGAGTTTTAGAGCATTCTCAGTTGTCTCACTAGCCAGAAAGGTAAACCAACTAATTTTTCATGTAAAAATTTGACTAGAATAAAGGTAGATAGTAAGACTACACTTTTCACTATGGAGGAAGAGAAGGAAACCTCTGATTTGCCACATTTCTGTTTAAACTCTTTATTACTGACTTAAACATGTAAGTCAATTTTCAAATCCCAAGGGTTAGAGTCCATGAATATATTCTTTTTTAAAAAATATAATTTTGTGGTAAAATGACCAAATAATTTAGGAGGAGAGAAGAATATGATCTAGTGTAAAACACACACACATGCACACATACACACACACACACACACACACACACACACACACACATGGCTTTGCTAACTCTTCTGTAAGGTCCATTCAGAGAACTGGCTTTTCATGAGATGTGAAATACTAACCTACCTACGTACATCCAGATTCTATAAATACACACAGCCAACATACTTCTAAAAGGAACCTATGTGTAGTGGGGGAGATGGTGGAACGATGAAGTCCTGAGAGGGGTGTGTTTGCTCAGGCTATTAAAGAAAGGTGGCAAGCATTCCCGAGGATATGAAAATTTAACATCATCTGAGGAAGCTCTTGAATATGGTTAATGCTGCTGCCAAAAATCTGAGCTATGTTATGTCAGAATGTTCAGTTGCTTGCTTCACTTTAATGAATGGAAAGACAGGGAAATGGTGGGAAGTTCCTGCATCAACACACAGCAGCCTTAAACAATCAAATTCCCAGCATTGACTTGGCTCATTCATTCAGGGATTGCACTGCCTAGGTGTCCGATCTGTCGGCTAACAATTGGGTCAACCAGTTGCTTACAAATGGGGGCACTGCGGAAGATTGAAACAGCCTGGCTCATTCTCTCTCATTCTCTCCTCATTCTCCTACTTAACATATAGATGGAAAATCAACTTGCTTTGCTCCTTCTGAAAAAGTGGGGTTCTAAGAAGAGCCAGTCTCGAGTCAGAAAAGCCAAGAAGTCTCTGCTACCCCACACTGTAGGCTCGACTCCCCTTCTTCCCCATGCAGCCTGCTTTCTGAGTTACATTGCTATTTTTATCAGCTCTCTCCAACCCAGCTGTTGCTTCATGTTAGCATGGCGAACGGTGTGACAATCCCAGCAGAGGCGCGTGAATCCCAGAGGGACCTGTCTTCTGTCACTTCTAGAACAGATGAAATGTCATGCACTTCATTGGGGGGTGGAGTAAGAACATTTTACCACAGAAGCAACAAGAACATAGCTGACATTTAAGTGACATGGAATCCAGGGCCAGACTCCTTCCTTATCCTAACCAAAAGCATGCCTTTTTTTTCCCCTCTAATGGCTGCTAAGGTCACACACAGATCTGCACAGAAAAACTGGAAGCAGTAGTCTCCCCACTCCAGAGTCAACCATGGCTGTCCCAGGTGCTAGACTTTGTGGCATCATGAGGTTGAGACAACTGAGCAGAGTCCAGCTTGGAGGTGACCCCAGAAAAACCCACTTGCTCTTCCTGACTTTAAATGTGACTAGCAATTTTCAGGCCACTCTTTGTATTTCCTCTGGGAAAATAACAGCGTTTGGCCAGGCTGTATGCAGAGGGGAAAGTGCCACATAAAACTCAGATGATTTAAAAATACAGCTCCAATTGCAGGTTTGTTGTTCCATGGTTTGGCAAATTAGGGGGCAAATCGGAGGGGCACTTGCAGCTTGCCCCAGGCATGACAAGGCTGTTCAGTTACACAGCTGCCTCTGTGGGGGGTAAACTCTTTCAATGCCTAGGAAAATATGATTTTAGCCACTTCCTCCCAGAATAGTGAGTGTTTCTATAAGAGTGTGTGTGTGCGTGCACGCATGTGCGTGCATGCGTGTGTGTGTGTGTGTGTGTGTGTGTTTGGTTCTGAGCACTTGATGCTGAATTTTAACTCCCAGGACTCCTCTGAGCTTTTCTTTCCCTAGCTTTTGTATGAGTACAAAGTGAGCTTCCCCCGTTCTAAAATCCTCAGAGTGTGTTAGGCCTGAATGGGAGCAATCCCTTTCAGGACTTGTATAGTCTTTAGGGGTAAGAGCCAGACAGGGTACGTTTAGGTACCAACTTGAATCTACTCTGAGTTTGAAGATACTTTCAACATTATTAAAAGGTTTCGTGGAGCTAGTGGTGGTGTGGTACATGCTTGTCATCTCAGAACTTGGAACTTGGGCGGTAGACTCAAGAGAATCTTGAATTCAAGGTCAACCTGAGCTGCATTGTGAGACTCTATCTCATCTCCACCCCCTACCCCCCAAAAACCAAACAACCAAACAACGACAATACCGAAAAACAAACAAACAAAAAACAAATGTAATAGCAAAAGGTGGAAGAGGAAAAAGAAGAAAAGGAATACGTGGGTGGGAAGAGGAGGAGAAGAGCAAAAAGCCAGAGGGAAAGATGAATGGGTACTGAGCACTGACTCCATTTTGCCTTTCAGTTTCAATGTGTGTACACAAGACTAAAGGCTGTCAACTTTTGTGGCTGTCAAGATGGCTCGAGGGTAAAGGCACCTGTACTTCCAAGCCTGATGACCTGAGTTTAACCCTGGGATCCATGTGGTCAGAGAGCATCAGCGCCTGCAAGTTGTCTTCTGCCCTCCATGTGGGTGCAGTAGCATGTGAACATCCCCATTTCTCTCTCTCTCTCTCTCTCTCTCC
>LOEQ01000304.1:610934-641128 GCA_001685075.1 Bramus lutescens | reverse complement strand
CATCACCTTTCACAATAGCCACAAATAACATAAAATATCTTGGGGTAACACCAACCAAAGAAATGAAAGACCTATTTGACAAGAACTTTAAGTCTTTGAAGAAAGACACTGAAGAGGGTACCAGAAAATGGAAAGATCTCCTAGGCTCTTGGATAGGTAAGATCAACATATTAATAATGGCAATCCTACAAAAAGTAATCTATAGATTCAGTGCAATCCCCATCAAAGTCCCAACACAATTCTTCACAGACCTTGAAAGAACAATAATCAGCTTAATATGTAAAAACAAAAAAAAACAGGATAGTCAAAACAATCCTGTCCAATAAAGGAACTTCCAGAGGCATCACCATCCCTGACATCAAGCTCTATTACAGACCTACAGTAATGAAAACAGCTTGGTATTGGCATAAAAACAGAGAGGTTGACCAATGGAATCAAATCAAAGACCCAGATATTAATCCACACACCTACAAACACTGGATTTTTGACAAAGAGGCTAAAGTTATAGAAGGAAAAAAAAAGAAAGTATCTTCAACAAATGGTGCTGGCATAACTTGATATTAACATGTAGAAGAATGAAAATAGATCCATATCTATTGCCATGCATCAAACTCAAGCCCAAATGGATTAAAGACCTCAAAATAAACCCAACCACAGTGAACCTGACAGAAGAGACCATGATGGATGGGTTCACCCACTGAAATAGTTTACCTGAGCTAATAGGAGCTCACCAACTCCAGCAGGACAGGGAAGGAACAAGCATAGGACCCAACTAGTCCCTCTGAATGTGGTTGACAGTTGAATTGCTGGGGCAGACTGTGGGGCCTCTGGCAGTGACTCCGGGATTTATCCCTACTGTATGCACTGATTTTGGGGGGAACCTGTTCTCTTTGAATGATACATTGCTCAGCCTAGACATAGTAGTGAGGACTCTGGACCTTCTCCAAAGCAATGTGTCAGAGGATGGGATGGGGGTAGGGTAGAAGGGTATGTAGAGGGAATGGGAGGAGGGGAGGGAGTGGTATGTATAATGAAAAAAGATAGTTTGTTTTCTTTTTTTAAAAAATTAAAATTTAAATTAAAAAACAAAACTCTTAGTCATTTTGATTGAACTGCCAGCAACTCTTCTGTTACCGAAATTAATATTGCCCACGGCAATCAGTGTGTGCTGTACAGACACTAGTTAGGACTCACTGTCATGTTTGTGTCTAGTTTCCAAATCTATGCAGTGACTTCAGCAAGTATCTAGTTTAAAAGCATTTATTTTCCATCGAAAGCGTTTTTCCAAAGACTGTCTCATTTTTACCCACTAATGTTCCCCAAAGTTCCTTACAAGAAATTGTTACCCATAAACTTCAAATGTCCAACATTGAAAATTAGACCTTCATCCTTTCTTGATTCCTGTAAAGTTTCTCTAGTTTGAGTGCAAAAAATTAACTAAGGACTGCGCACTCAAGCTGAGTCAGCACAGCAATGCTTCCAGGATCTCCTTCACACTGGGCCAGTCAGCTCCTTTGATAATTAAATACATTTTCGATATTTGCATAGGAACCATGTTATTAAAAATTATTTAGAAAATGATCACCAAAATGACACCCTGTATTGTATTGATAAATCTTTGTTTTTTGCCGGTAGGCGAGAGTTGGGAAGGAGGATCTTCATTCATAAAAGAATCAGGTAGGACACAGGACCTTTGGTCAGGCCTTTCTCACTGTGTTGAAACTGTACCATAATTCTGCTTTTACAGCTTCAGTGTTCCTGCAAACCACTAACTTAATTCTGTTGAGCTTAAGTCACTTGAAATGATCATTTTCCCCATATGAGCATGTTATCAGCTGGCTGTAGTGTTTGTAAATTCATGTTCTGCTCAGTTCCCCCTCATTTTGCTTCAATTTCCGTATTACTTTTAAATGGGGTAGATATTTATGTAGATCAAAACACTGGGCTACTAAAAAGGAGGAAAGACTTCTCTTGAATACACCTTCATGTGGCCCTTTCTGAAATGTGCGCACTCTTCTTTGGGAATTAAACAAAGACGTATGTACATTTTCAATCTTCCTTCTTCATATCACGAAAGGTGGAGAGCTGTGCTCGCTCTCCGGTACTTACTTCTCCCGGGAGCTATTATCTATTGAGTTCCCTCATCTGTAACATGGAGAGAACACTATGTGAAGATATGTGACAATAAATAGAAGGAGGCATGCAGCAAGGAGCAATGAAGGAAGCAGGAATCAGTCAGGCATCCTGAGTACCACCTTCACCTGTGCCCACAGACTGTTCCTGCTGCCCCCATAGAAGCATGGTGGCGATAACCCTCCCACTGTGCCCCTCAGAACTGTAGCTGGCAAAGTCCTTGAAATACTTAGATACACACAGCAAGTTACCCAGCAAGAATAGTTTTGAAGCTTCAAACATGTGTTAGCAACTCCAGCCAGCTCAATGTTTAAGACAAGTTCTGAGGTCCTCGAGCCGACTCCTGACCAGGCCTCCTCTCCTGGTAGAGCCCTGCACTGTCTCCCACAAGCAGCCACATATCCAACTAAATTGTGACATGAAAAGAAACCGACTTGTGGCCAGTTTGCAGGATAAAGATGTCTTAAGCACTCCCTACTTGCCCACATGCTCATTATGCCCTATGCATAGATGCATTGTTCAATCTGTATCTGTTTCCTTTTCCATGAATAACTTGCCTCTTTATTAGCTGTCTGTCTACTAGGACTCTAGCCTTTTGGTGCTTGTTGGACATTTTGCTGCCTTTATTGAAATATCATTTTGCCAGGCATAGCATTCTATACAGACAAGACTTGTATTCAGGACGTCTCATTTTTTTTTAACACTTTGCCTGGTCTGTGATTAAAATTTGTTTGTCATGATTGTCCAAAATTCTCTGTATGCAGCATGTTTCCCCCTCTTCTTCCTGCATTTTTTTTAAAAAAAAATCTTGATCACTGGTTTTCAGCAGTTAGATTATGATGTCTGTGGGGGATTGAATGAGAATGGATCCCATAGGCTCATATGGGTGAATACTTGGTCCCTAGTTGGTGGAACTGTTTGGGAAAAATTAGGGCATGTGTCCCTGTCAGAGGAAGTGTGTCACTGCAGGTGGGCCTTGAGGTTTCAAAAGACTTGGGCCATTTCCAGTGTGCTTTCTGTTTTCTGCTTGAGACTTTGAGATGTCAACTCTTAGAAGTTTCTGTTGCCATGTCTCTAAAAGCCTCCACCTCCAGGAACTCAAACCCTTTAGAACTGTAAGTCCAATTAAACCCTTCTTTTATAAGTTGCCTTCTTCCTGAGTTTTGCTGTGCTTTTCTCCTGCGTTTATAATCAAATCTTTGTCGATTGGCTTGATCATTCTTTTCTATTTTCCCTCTGCACCTCCCCTTCTGGAATCTCAACCACACATCATGCTTGTCTGATCTCACGGGTTCATTTCTAGCCATCTTTCCCCCTCAGAACCTCATTCTGTAAATTTTCTGTTTCTATGTCTCCAAGTACACCGATCTCTTTTCTTATTATATCTAGTTTCTTAACTACATTCACATACTTCTCTCTTACTCCAGGTGTTTATGTTTAATCTCTAGCAGTTCCATTTGGGTCATATGAAGTCTTCCATTTCATTTTTCAGCCTATGTTCTTCTATTAGCATATGGAACACATGCAAAGTAGAAACTTTAATGTCACTTAAAATAAGTTATTCATCTCTAATGAAATCTAAGGTTTTATTATTTAATTAAAACATGTAATTACATCATTTCCCTCCTCTTCTTTCCAACCCCTCCCATCCCTCACCACTTTCCTCTCTCAAAATGAATGACCTCTGTTCTTCATTATTATTTCATAATAATTGTTATTTTCTGAGTCTGTTTAGTGTTGCTCATAAGCATATGGTTTTAGGACTGGCCACTTGGGAGTGGATAACCATTTAGGGGCTTATCCATGGGGAAGATTAGCCTTCCCTTTCTAAGCAGTTGTTAGTTATCTATAGTTCTTCATCTAGGGGCAGGGTTTCATGAGGTTTCCCAATCCACACTAGGAAGTCAACAGGTATTGTCATTGTTCAGGTCTTGTTCAAATAGCCATATTATTAAGATTCCATGACATCTCAACAATATGGCCACTTAATATCTAAGTTTTCTATTAACATTATGGAACATATTTTCCTGGTTCTTTCCATAACTGATAACTTCCTGAATACAGAGAATTGTATGTTGTATTTTCAAAATAACGTTCATCTTTTTTCAGATGTGCAGGTAAGCTGGTTGTGACAGCTGACCCTTTCAAGCTCAGTTTTAGGGCTCATTATGAAGATGACAGAGACTTAAGTTAGTCTTAATACCCAGTGCTCTGTGCCTTAAACACCCTGGTGAGTGGTGAGATGGCAAACCAGTCCCAATACTGTGTGATCTTTGGAACTGTCTGGTGCACTGCTATACTAATATGTTTATCACTGACATAGCAAAATACCATAGGCTTGGGAACTTAAATTGTAGAAGAATGTTTCTTCCAGTTCTGAAGACCAAAAGTCCCAGTTCACAGGCTCTCTTCCTGACTTGCAGATGGCTACCTTTGCACTGTGTCTCCACATGGCCTTTCCATATTATATGGACAGGGTATGTTAGGAGGGCTCCCCTATTTCTCTTCTTGTAAGGACACTAACTCTAGAGGATGAGAATTGCATCGTTAACATCTTATTTAACCTTAATCACTTTCTTATTCATGCGCAGCTAGCTGCTACACTGCGGTTGAGTAGACCTTTAACATGGATTTTGAAAGATACAAACACTCAGATACAAACACTCAGTCTCTAACCAAGTAATTTTCCTTTTGGTCTTTAGTGGTTTCTTTTCACATACACACAGAGGAAAACTTAGTCAAATAGTCAAGGGCACCCCCTCCATATTCAAGGCCTTTTATCTATGTCAGCTCTGGAGATTCTTCCTCTAACTCAGTGACACCACTTGGTTCTCTATGGATCCCCACCCTCCTCACACTGTAGCCTGAAACTGGCTTCCAGACTGCAGACTGGGACAAACATTAGTGCTCATTTTGTTTCTGTATCTTGAGAATCACAAGTCCATATTGCCCATTGGTTAGATCTTAAAACTGCTGTTTCATATATTATGTCTGATTTTCTGGTAGTTTATGTGCAAAGGATACAGTGCCTGCATAGTGTCATGACCTGGAGTAGAACTATGTATTTTGTATATTACTATAATTAATAATATAAAGTGTTATTTCTTGAATGAAAAAATCGGAGCATCCAACTTTCCTATCTTCAATATGCATGTTGCTATATGAAAGCATGTGGAGATAGTTAAAGTGTCCAGTAAGAGTAAAAGACAAGGCCAACCTAGTCTACAAGAGCTAGTTCCAGGACAACAGGCTCCAAAGATACAGAGAAACCCTATCTTGAAAAACCAAAAAAAAAAAAAGTTTGGTTTCTCAGATTGTCATCCAGCTAAAAATTATTATGCCATAATTATACCCATTCCTTATTCACCCAAAGAATTGTTATTCTGGATTAGAAATATTTAATTTTGTGCATTTAAAACTTTCTTTTAATTTAATTTTATATATGGGTGTTTGGTTTGCTTGTATGTCTGCTCACCATATGAGTGCCTGATACCCACATTGGATCCCAGGGACTGGAGTTATAAATGGTTGTGAGCTGCCATGCGGGTGCCGGGAATCAACCCGAGGTCCTATGGAAGAGCAGTCAGTGCTCTAAACCACTGAGCCATCTCTCCAGCCATTGATTTCATGCATTTTATGTTGTCATTAGAATATTGTGATAATTGATCAAAGCCTGTTGCAAAGCCCCATATATTATACAGACACTCCTTGGTGTCTGGCCAGGTTGAGTCATGAGAGACCCAGGGCAAGACAAAAGTATTGTAAGTTGAAATGCATTCATTAAATCTAGTATATTGAGTATCATAGCTGAGCCAGCTTGCTAAGCATGCCCTGAACACTCACACTAGCCTAAACATGGGCAAACTCATCTAACACAAAGCCTGTTTTATTATAAAATATTGCCAATCTCATGTCTTGTATTAAGTATCTGTCTAAAAGCGTGCAGGCAACAAAGTGCACTATAGTACTGCTCATCACTGTGAGCACTCACTGCCCACCACTGTTAGAGCATGCCCACGCCCAGATCCTTGGCCAAGGAAAAGAAAAATTCAAAATCCAAACTAGGCTACTACTGTACACAGGGCACATGGCCCTTCCACATCACCATGAAGTCAGTGATTGCAAACTGAACCATCAAGGTGGAGACCATTTATTTCCTTCCTTCCTTCCTTCCTTCCTTCCTTCCTTCCTTCCTTCCTTCNCCTCCTCCTCCTCCTTCTTCTTCTTCTTCTTTCCCACCTGTCTCTGATTTCAGAGACACTTTTAACAATCACACTCCTCTCTGGGTTTCTGTGCTTGGAAGCAGGATTTGGTTTTCTGAAGTCTTGGCTATTTACTCGATATTGATCTTTATGTTGTCCTAGCCCATTCCACACACTCAGGCTGAGCAAATGGATGACTGAACTCCTCTGGTTGGTAGCAAGGACGTTTGTCAATAACAAAACTCATGCCTTCTCTTGGTCTACAGAGAGGGTGGCAGGCACCCAGTTGGTTTGCAAGGCAATAGCAGGTGTTAGAGGAAAGTCAGGTGAGCAGGATGATGGAGACAGTGCCTCCAAGGCCTTCTACAGAAGTCCCTGTGACCCAGGGGCTTGCTGTCAACAGTCTCCATCACCAGCGGTCAACAACAATAGGGGAGTCCAGTGCAGGAAGATATTCCAGAGAGTGGCAGTGAGATGGTTCGGTGGGCAAAGGCCTTTGCTGCTAAGCCTGATGACCTGAACTCACTTCCCAGGGCCCACATGGTGGAAGGAGAATACAGGCTCCAGTAAATTTTCATCTGACCTCCGCATGTGCATTGCGGCATATTTTCAGAGAGAAAGAGAGCACATTTGCTTAACCTATTATAATTGTCCACTTTTTATTAGTTATTGTTAACCCCTTAATATATTAATTTAAACTTGATTTTAGATGTGTTTGTATAGGGGAAAACACAGCATATACACTCAGGCTTTCTATGTATAGGTTGCATCTATGCATCTACAGTTTCAAAATTTTTTAAAACAAGTCTGTACTGAACATGTGCACAGTTTCTTCTTCTCACTGCTCCCGAAGAACACAGTATAACAGCAATGTGCAAGGCATTTCCCTTATATTCAGTGTTATTACATTCAATGTTATCATTTCCCTTATACTCAAGTATTAGAGATGATCTGAAGCTTATGGGAAGATGTGCAGAGATGAGCAGCCATGGCCATCGTTTCTGGTTTACACAGGGGATGTGGAACCCTTCTCCCACAGATACTGAAGGGCAACTCTATGGGCTCAGTACAGGTCCTCCAGTCATCTCCTAGCAATCTTGAAACCCCTGTGGCTAAGGGTACGCGGGGTTCTGCTGTAGGGTATGCTGGAGGGATGGCTTGATAAAGTTAGAGAAGGTGACTTTCTCAGACGGTAATGTCTAATGCCTTGACAGGAGCTTTTAAGGAGACAGCTTTCCACACTGCAGGTGGAGTGGGGGCATTCCTTAAGGAAAAGCCTCGTGTTCTTTGGCAAGGAGAGGGATAGTCAAAAGACTGGAGTCAAACCCACTCTGTGGGATTGTGACCTCAAGGACCTACTTTCTCGTTTTCCTTTTGCTCACCTAGGAACAGGATGAACAGCTCCACCTCTAAGAGTTTCATGGGGTTCAGAGGAGATATGAAGTAGTGCCTGTTCTGGGCTGTCATTAGTGAAAGGGCTCAATAAACAACAGGAAATGACAACATCACTCTTATTAATAAGGAACGTCGAACCAGCTCACTCTTCAAGCAGTTGCTTTTATTGACTACAAATTTATTAAACATTTTCTAAATGTGCTCATGAGGGATTTGAGTGTCTAGATTCTTCCTGGTTAATGGTCTGTATTGGAATGAGGGTAATGCTGACTTTAGGAGTCAGGATGTATTTCCTCTTCATTTTTCTGCAATGGTCTGTAAAATCTGATGTATAGTTTCCCTCGATGTTTAACAGGCCACACCAGTGAAGTCATCTGAGCCCTCGAAGCTTTTGTGTATATTGAAATTTTCTCAGCTATAGATTTTCTCTCTCTGATAACAAAGGCCTATTCAGGCTGCCATTTTTTCCATGAGTGACTTGTAACCTTAAGACAGCTGTCCATTTCATTTCCTCTAAGTTGTGAAAAACATCGTCACAAATGGATCCTAGCATTCTTATGACCCTTTTACATTTTAGCATTTTTATGATCTGTGCATCTGTGGGAATATAGCAAATATTGTTGGAAAAAACTTTTTCCCTGTCAGTTTATCAAGAGTTATGAATTTATTGATCGTCTCCAAGAACAAGCTCATGGGTTCCATCAGTTGCTTTATGGCCTATGTGTCATTGACACCGTTTTGATTGCAATACTCCCTTTCTTTTCATGACTTGGGTTGTATTTGCCCCTCCTTTTCAAGTCTATTTATCCCAACTGACTAGCACTCATGGTACTGAAAGGTACTCTGCATGCTACCTACTGAAAACCTTTTGATCTACAATGATAATCTGATTGCATGATACACTGGCAAAATAGTTATGGGAGTAACCAACCACTATCTGATTAGATTTAAGGCTCACTATGTGACATGGAACCTGTGCCCAAACATTGCTTAGGTGGCCAAGAATCTCAGGCTAGATAGGCAGGCCATGGATCTAGGGGAAAACTAAATATTATCATTCTACTAAAGGAGCATAGCAATAAAATGACACCTAATGACATCCTGATATACTTTTAGGTCAGTGTCTTGCTTAGCCACAATCTGAGATGCTTCCTCATGCCGTATGTGGGAACTGATACAGAGACCCATAACTGGACAAAGTGTAGAGAGTGAGAGACCTTGGAATACTCAGTCCTAAATGGAAAGTCTTCATCAAAGCCCTCTCCTCAGGGCTCAGGGATCTGTTAGGAAGGGGAGGAGGAAAGACTGTAAGCGCCAGTGGGACTGGAAGGCACCAAGGAAACAGTCTTACAGACACAAGGCTGAAACCCCTATGACCATATAGGGACCGTGGCAGCATACACAGGGGCTGCCCAGGCCCAAGATAGATGGGGGACCAGCGCTGAGAGGGGAACCGGACACAAACCCCCATTCCTAGCCCAGAAGCTATCTCTCATTGACAACAGTTTACAAATGAAAAAACAGTTGTCTCCAATGGGGTCTCACTGAGTATGGAAATCACACTCAAGGACAGCCCATGTCCAGCAGCAGATGGCCAACACGAAACAAACACAGTGGTCTTTGGGGAGATGTTTCATCACATAATGGTTTGTTTGGGCAATTTTAAACCTTTACAGCTCTTTTGTTTGTATATTATGGTTTCTAATTATGTGGGTTTTTAGTGTGTTTGTGTGTGTGTAAATGTCTCTGAGTGTGTGTGTTTCTTATGTTTTTCCTTTGTGATTTGTTTTATTCTGGTTTTATTGGCTTCTTATTTGCCTATTTGTTTTATAAAGAGAGAGAGAGAGAGAGAAAGAAAGTGTTGGGGGTGGACAGCTGGGAGGTGGGGAGGATATGGGAGGGCATGAGGTAGGGGACACTATAATCAGAATATATTATATATAAAAATCATGTTGAGAAAAATTTTAAGAAAGAAAGATTGATTCTTCAGCCAATGGGCTCTGCAGAAACATGTTGCTTAGCTTCCAGACACTGAGAGCAACATCCATGTATCTTCTAATTACTGATTTCTAACTTAGCTCCAAATAGATCTAAATTGTACTTTGTATAACTTGGATTCTTTTAAACTTACTGAGACTTGTTGCAGCTAGAATAGTGTCTGTTTTGGTAAATAGTTGTACTTGAAAAGAATGCATATTTTGTTGTCAGGTGGAGTTACTTCTACAAACATTAATCAACTCAATGTTTGGAAGTTATGTTAGTCAGCTTTCCATCACTACAATGAGAGAACTAAGATAATCAGTATATAGGGAGAGGAAAGTGGTTTTGATTTTTTTGTTTGGTGTTGGTCCTCAGTTCTAGAGGCTCCATTCCAAGATTGGGTGGACTCGTTGCCTTGGGCCTTGGTAGGCATGCTGATAGCACCTGCAGGGAGTGTTAGCTGGAACAAATTGCTCATCACAACATCAAGAAGCAAAAGAGAAAAAGGAATTGGCCAGGGTCCCATTATTCCCTTCAGAGGTATCTCCCCAAGGATCTAAGGATGTCCCAAAGGCTCTTCCTTCTGGAGGTTCACAGCACCCTCAACAGTGCCATCCTGGGACCCAAGGCTTAAGCTGTGGTTTTCAGGGACACTCAGCATTTGCCGATGACTGTAGTGTTTGACAACATTGCTTGATTTCCTGTGTACTCCATCAGTTATTGAGGAAGGAGTTTTGAACCTCTGAGTACAACTTTTCATTGTGTCTTTTCATTTCTAGGCAGCCTCTGTTTAACGGTTCTGCTATTAGATAGTGCACATTCCTCATTGCTATGTCTTCTTGATGCTTGACGAACCAATTACTGGATCATAAAACAGCGCTCCTTTTTCACGGTATAGTCTTATTTCTGAGGTCCACCATGAAAGTAATAGAACTTATCCAGTTCTCCCTAAATTACTGTCAGCATTTTGTATCTCTTTTTTTTTTTTTACCTTTGCTGTTATCCTATCTGCTTCTCATATTTGACATATGTTTCTAATAGGCAGCCTGGACCCAGGTCTTATAATTATTCCCACTCTGACCATCATTAGTTTATATTTAGTATACTTACATTTAATGTGAATTTTAATATGTTTAGATTTAAATTTTACCAACAGTACTTTTTTCTTTTTCTCATCGATTTTATAGTCCTATTTTAATTTGTCCCTTAACATTGTTTTATAGGACAGGTCTGCTAGTGAGGAGTCATTCAACATTTGCATGTTCTAAATGCCTCTATTTTGTCTCCATTTGAGAAAGATTTTTTTTCTGGGTAAAGGCATCTGTTTTGAGTTGGGCATATAGCATTTGCTTAGTATGAGTGAGGCCTTGTATCTGATACACAGTACTGAAATAATAAAAGGTAGTTCTTTAAAAGAGACTTATGCCAATAAATTGGGTAAGCCAGAAAAAAATGGACAAATTCCTACCAAGATAGTAAGGCAGAAACAGAGAACCTGAAAAGATCAGTGTGAGTGGATACACTTCATCAATAACCAAATAATAATAATAATAATAAATTCAAAATAAAAAGCAACAGCTCAGGATTGGGTGGCTTTACTTAGGACTTTGATCAAACACTCAAAGAAGAATTAAAGCCAACACTTCTCAAACTACATAGCAAAAATATAAAACCAATGAGAGAAATTGAAAAAGTATAAATAGTACAGTTGTATACACACATAGACAAATAATTACAACTAATACAAATGTACAAATGGTAAAACATCATGCATTCACGAGCTGGAAAGGACTGAAACTGTCATACTGTCTGCTGGGCTGTGAAAATGACTCAGTGGTTAAGAGAATGTCTTGCTCTTGTGGAAGACCAAGGTTCGGTTCCCAGCACTCACAGATGTCTCCCAACTGCCTCTAGCTCCATCACCAGGGGATCTGATGCCCTATTTGGGCCTCTGAAGGCAACACACACACACACACACACACACACACACACACACTAAACAAACAAAAACCAAACCTTTAAAGCATCCACCTTACCCAAAGCAATCTAGATTACGATTTTGTCAAATTCCTTTCCCTCCCCTATCCCCATCAGGTTCCAATCACACATCTACAGACCACAGAAGATTGTCCTTCAACTCACTGGCTCTGTCCCAGGCCTATGTTGGAGTTTCTTTTGATATGTCTTTGTGTTTACTGAACTTTTCTGAGACAGTACCTGACCCATTCCATCTTCTGAAATCTTTGTTCTGTACAGGGTGTTTTAAATCTTAGGTAGGATATGCATGTAGCTGCTAATTATACCCACTATGCCATTTGGGGTCTATTTTTACTGTGCTTTTATCACTGTGGATCATATTTTCCTGCTCCTTTGAGAGAGTTTTTCTTAGGAAGCCAACAAGTATACATTTTACAATTTGGACATTGGGAACTTCTGGACAGTTGTTCTAAAATTCAGTTAAGGGACTTAAGACTTTGGATTTTGTTTTTTTTTGAGGCTGGGTCATATTTTATAACTTAGTCTTGCTTTGACTACAGTGTAGTCTCCTGCTCAAACTTGTGATCTTCCAGCTGTCATCTCCTGAGTGTTGGGATTATGCCCTATGCCACCATGTCCAGTTTAATGCCGTTCTTAAGTATTTAACATGAAATGTCCTTAGGATGTTTTGGAATGCACAAGTTAAAATGAAGAGCGACACATTTAGTAGATATAGTTATCATAATTTTACTAAGTTAAATTTTACCATTTTAATCAACATATTTCTTAGTGATTGTAATAAATGACAAGCTCTAGCAATTAGTCTAATATATTCCATGACTTTTCAAGTAGTAATGAGAATAAGCATTCCTATGAGATAAACGCAGCAATGGCACTGGGATTTGAACATGCCCATGCCGTCTGTTGATGACAGTGTTGAGGTTCTGTCCTATACGTGTAATTTGTTGTCAGCATACTTTATGGGAGGAAAGGCTAAATTTGAGTAAGATATTAGTAACTCATCTGAGTTCAAGGACTTCTAATTCTGTCTGTGGACCCCTTAATGATATGTGAATCCAGTAGATGAACTTTGATGGAAACTGAATTACCTGACTATTGTACATTTTACCCTATCAACTAAACTTGTAAACTGGCAAGGATTTTATTTTAATCTGATATGGCTTAAATCTGAAATGTGCCCTGTGTCCTATGTTCCTGTTTTGAACACATGTTCCCTAGTTGGTAGTGCTATGTGGGGAGGGCTGAGGAAACTCTAGGTGACGGTCACTTGCAGGGGTGGGGAGAAGTGGCTCATTAAGGGCAGGCCTTTGGGGGTTATCCCCAGCCCTTAGTTCTGACCTTGCTCTCTGCTCCCTGGTCTGCAGGGATGTGAGTAGTCTCTGCTGCATGCTTCTGACACCATGAACAGAGCTGCTCCCCCATGGCAGACTGAAGCAGATCTGGAGCTATGGTCCAAAACAAACCTTCACTTCCTTGTTCTGTCAGGTATTTTGATCACGATGATACAAACATAACTCATATGCCTGATATTATCAGGTGTGGTGGAAAGAGTATGGGTACAGAGACCAGAAAACAGTATTTGCAGGATAAGTCCGTCACACCAAGATGGGTCTTTCCAGGGTCCTGAGGCCGAAGCAGTTTTCCCTTGATGTTGAGGAGTCCACCCATCAAGTGCCTTCTTGCTTAACTCCTATCCTAGATCTCAAGACATCACTGAAGACTGAGAAACGGCCTAAGTCTGCTGTTTATTTTTGTCTCTGGTTTCTTGGCCAGGCCATACACTCTTGAGTTTGTGGGTACACTGTTCTTTTCCTATCCAGTGTGTCCCAACAAGAAAGTCACTGCAATTTTTGGGTTTGTTCCCATACTCCCCCCAGATGTCATTAGTCATACCCTCATTCCCATTGCTGCCATGAATAGGCAATCATTATTATGATGAGGCCAGGCTTGTTTCAGACTTCCATGAGAACCACAGTGTCAGGTCATCACAACTCTGGGGCTAGAAATGGAAAAGGCTGCAATCCGGGCCTGGCTGGCACCGTCTCTATGAGTCACTGTAGAAACACTGTCCCCGGATGCTGCTGAGAGGGCCGGGTTGCTGATGAGCTCATCTGTCAGATGAGATCCTGACCCCCTGACATCTTAAAATGTTCCATAATATGTGGGACATTACGCCTTCCCTCTAGTGACACTAAAATTTGGGTTGTTTTATTCTATTTTGGGGTCTTTCACAGTTCCAATGTGTTAAGAAAAACAAAATACAATTTTTTAGATTACAAAGCAATACATATTCATTGTACAGAAATTGAAAGAATGCATAAAAACACACAGAACAAAATTTTACCACCCAGAGATCCAGAGATTTTAAAATGTATTGCGGTTTCCTTTCTGGTGCCCTTGCATTGTAGAGGATATAATACTTTGGTAAGTTGTGGGATTTTTTTCTAATGAAAACAGTGTAACTCCCACAGTCTACATTATAAAATACACAGTATTATATCATTTTTGCCCAAGATGAGACATATAAAACCAGCTAGTCCAACACAAACTTTCTAAAAATGAAAAGGCAAAAATCCCAAGGGGCAAGTAATTGCCCATGGCTCCCAGCTCATGAGCCAGAATCAGAAATGGAAGCCTGGCCTGTTGCCTCAGCATCGCACTGTCTCATGACCAGCCCATTTTCCATCCCTGCGGGTTCATCTTCAGACAAGAGCAGGAAGGGTCCTGGCCTCTCTGCCTCCTGACCCTGGAAAAACGGAGAGGAGTTCCCAGGCTTGCTGAGCAGGAAGTGTGCCTCAGCTTTCACACTGAAGTTATTTAACATGTTTGAAATGTTTGTCCCCTGTGGGGAAGCTTGAAATGTGAAGAACAACAAACAGTTTTTTCCCATGTAAAAGTTGTTTCTCATTACCGTGTGGAAATTAGGAATAGCAAATGGGCATGACTAGCAGATTAATGACTGCACATACTTAGCTCTTCAGTAAAGGTGAAGCTCTGTAGAATGTATATTTTCAGGATACACAAACTCATTCCAGACAATAAAGAGACTGCATGGTGTGGGTAGCCTGGTACAGCATGGTATCTTTGTCCTAGCGTGTCATATGTGAGTGTGATGTGTAGGAAGGAATATAGTTCAGTATCATGGTGTACGGGGAAGTATGGTCTACATGGTGTATAATGTATGGGTACCTAGTATAGTATCATGTAGTGTGTGATATATAGCATTGTGTAGAATGGACCGTGATGCACAATACAGTGTGACATATACAGTATGATATATATTGTATGATGTACATACATTATATTGTGACACATAATGTAACACCATGTCTGGTACGCATGGTCTACACTACAGTCTGACATTCAGCATAGAGTATATTACATCATATAGTAATTAAATGTGGGTTCATAGTTAGGCAATCTGGGATTTAAATCCTACCTTTTTACCTACCTGGATGTGTAATCTTGGAAACTAAAATTCTTTTATACAAGAAAGTAATATATCAATCACAGAATGAAATCAAATGGGCAATAAATCTGTAAGAACTGTATTAATTGCTTTTTGATTGGTTGCTTATTTTATTTAGGTATTGGGGATTGAATCCAGGGTTGTATACATCCTGGATTAGTACTTTATCACTGAGTTATAACCCCAGGCCTTTTTAATTGTTCATATTGAGAAAGAGTCTAACTATGTTGCCCAGGCTGTTTGTGATCTCTCTTTATACTGTAGGAAAGCATTGGGCTTGCCTTCCCCTCTCTAAGCCTCCCAAGTAAATAGGATTATAGGCCTGAGTCACCAGATCTGGCTTGCTTCCTTATTAACAAGGAAAGCACAAAATTAACTCAAGAAGAGGTCTTTTGGAGAAGTAGAGCTGTTAGAGTTTGTGAATACCCAGAGTTGATGAAAGTGAGGATAAATAGCTATTCTTTGTCAGGGTAGGCAGGATTATACAGTATTGGCACAACCATTGTCCTCCACAATTTAGAAGTTCTATTAAAGCTTTCAGTGTATGTAATCTTCTAACAATTACTACATTTTATGGAATTTAATAATAATGGGAAAAGGCTCTTGTCCCACCAGAGAAGAGAGAGACACTGGGTCTGGCAACATTCTTGCCCCTAGGACACTCTTCCTTTAAAAAAGCCACACCTACTTCAACAAGGCCACACCTCCTAATCCTTCTCCAACAGTTCCACTCTCTGGTGACTAAGCATTCAAACATGTAGGTGTACTTTTTTGTCTATTCAGCCAGCTCCACAAATAACAACACAGAGACTTATTATTAATTATGAATGCCTGGCCAATAGGTTTGTTACTAACTAGCTCTTATAACTTAACCCTTATTTTTTATCTATTCCCTGTCACATGGTAGTACTTTCTTTCAGCATGACATGTTTATCTTACTTCTCTCTACCCATGAAGCTTCCCAGCCTCTGTCCTTCTTCTTCCCAGTGTCTTTATAGTCTGACTCTCCTGCCCAATCTTTTCCTGTCTAGCTATTGGCCAGTCAGCTCTTTTATTAAACCAATCAGGAGGTGCCCTGGCAAAGACACATCTTCACAGTGTACAGAAGGATTATTCTACAGCACAAACATATAAGTCTACGGGCTCTCATTTGAATTTTCATTCAAATCAGCATAGGTAGTATCAACTCCTGCAAGTATCTACACTCATGCTGTGATAATACAGCCCCCCAATAAAAAATAAAAGTACATAAATATAAAAATGTAATTAAAATACATTTAATTTTTAAAATTCACAGGCCAGTGTGGTAACTCACGCCTGTGATTCCAGCATTTAGGAAACTGAGTGAGGAAGATTACTGTGGATTGGAGTCCAGCTGGGTTAACTAGTACATTCCAGGACATCCTGAGATATAAAGTGAGACCCCAAATCAAAACAACAAAAAACTCAACTGCACTGATTGTTTTTGTTTTTGTCAACTTGACACAAGCTAGAACTATTTGAGAAGAGCGAACCTTAACAGAGAAAATGCCTCCGTAAGGATGGCCTATAAGCAAACTTAGTGAGTGATGTGGGAGGAGCAGGCTCACTGTGGATGGTGGTCCTAGGTTATAGGATAGCAAGCTGAGCAGTCAGTAAGCAGCTGATGAATTGATGTCCTCTGCATCAATTCCTGCCTCCAAGTTCCTTCCCTGACTTCCCTTCATAAAGGACTGTGATCAGGACACGTAAAACTGAGATAAACCCTTTCCTCCCCAAGCTGATTTTGGTCATGGTGTATAATCACAGTAATAGAATCAAATGAAGGCAAAACAAAACAAAAAGTACATACAGACCAACTGATGTTACAGGGAGAATATGACCTCTCATTGCTGAAGGGAACATATGATACTGCAACTGTCTTGGAAACCCGTTTTGGCAATATCTACAAAAACTAAATGAAGATGTCTGTAAGAGTACATTATACAGAAAGTGGTAGGTATCTGCACCGAAAGAAATACACATAACAGCATAAGCCTTAGAAACTTAGAAACCTAAGTTAGAAACTTCCCAAATGTTCAACAGTTCTACCATGGGTTAATAAATTATAATCTATTCATGCAACAGAAAACTCTTCAGTTATGAAAATGAGTTACCTAGTAATACATATGATCATACATAGTCATTTCATATCTATATTGAGTAGAATAGATAATGCAACTGGTAAGAAAACCCCCAAAATAATCCTGTTTATATGAATTTTTTCTGGTGCATGCCTTTAATCCCAGAGATAGGTAGATCTCTGAGTTTGAGGCCAACCTAGTCTATAGAGTGAGTTCCAAGACAGTCAGGTCTACACAGAGAAACCCTGTCTCATAAAAACCAACCAACAACAAACACACAAAAATTCATAGACCAGCTAAGATAGTCTTTGGTGTTAACAATCAAGAGAATGGTGACAATGAAGGAGTGGGGGGTGATGTGGGAGGGTTCCCCTGTGGTGTCGGTGTCTCACACCTTCTCGCCTCGAGGCTGTCCATCATGGATCCATCCCCCACACAGTACTACACAGAGGTTGAGATTTAACTCTTGCTGGCTCACCTATGACAAGATGCAGGCATCAGAAAATTGTGAGTGTGGGAAACCTCAACATCTGAAACCATTTTGTCTTTGGGTGAGTATGTCCCCAAGTATAGGCTTGTCCTAGAACCTAAGTGGATTAGTGAGTACGGTGTTTAAAACTAAGTAAATATGTGTGTGCTGTATAATTTTATTATGTCTTATGTGTCTGAACTTAATATTTGTTCATTCTTTTTTTCAGCTTTGAGGCAAAAGAATGATGATTGGACCTTTGAGAAACACAAGCATTCACCTAAATTATATCAAGCAAATTTTCTTTCTACACTCTCTTATTAAAAAAAAATAATGTTTGTTTTGGTTACAAAATTTTAAAGAGATGATCCTGGAGATGTAGGACTATAATCCTAGCTGAGGCAGGAGGACTACAAGTCCAAGGCCAACCTGAGTAAGTTAGTGAGACCCTGTCTCAAAGGAAAAAAGATAAAGAAACAAGAGAGCTGGGTAGTTAACTCAGCTTGCATATCACGTTTAAGGCTGTGGGTTTGAGCTCTAATACTATTTTAACAAAGTAAAGATACAGAAAAATACAAGTATGCATCTGTGGAGCATCTACCACCCTGGTATAACAGTTATTTGCTCTATCTCTTTCAGTTCTCTTTGATTGCTTTTCAATTAGTTAGTCAATGAATTAGTGTGGGGGGGTCAGGGTACAACCTTTGGGTATCCGTTCTCTCCTCCCTTCCTTTTTTATGCTTTTAAATAAACCTTTATTTAAAATAAGGGTAGCAGCCTGACTTGGCACATGGGCTTAGTTTGCTGGCTTTTGCTCTAGAGTGTTGTTCTATGTAGCTAAAGCTGGCTTCCTACCCCATAGGTATTTTATTCCTCTGAAATGAAGATAGAAACTAGGTGGCAGGGTGGTATTGATTAAAGATGAGGGGTATCATGATTCACAGGCTCATTGGTAAGATCTTAATCATGTTGAATAAAAGACACAGAAACAGAGCCTTGTGCTAGGACCCCTGGGTCTTCCTAAAATATGAAGAGCAGAGGCCTGATGTAAATGTCAGAAGGAAGTAAAAAGGTAGAACTAAACCATGTGCTAAAGTAGATCTGCCCCTGAGCATCTTGTGATTGGCCAACTGTTAAGAGTCAGCTAACCCAGTATCTGACACACACGGATATCTAGTCACACGCATACATACTACTACAAGAATCAAGGTCAAGACCTTGCTTTATGTTTGTAGAGTAGAACAGAAAAATAGAAGTAGAGTGAACAGGTCCTAAAAGCTAAATGGGCCTTCCTCAAGAAAACATGGTGTGGAAGCCATTCTTCACAGAGAAGACTCTCCTCCCTTGCTGTTGAGTGAAGCAAGGTCTTTCTTACTGTCTCTGACACTGTGATGTGTACTCCGGTCTTGGCTTATCCACGAGCTTTTGGATGATGTCTGTCTCTGTGCTCCATCTCACCGTAGGAGAGCTGGGACTACAGATGTACACCAACCCCTGCATCTGACTTTTTAAGAGCTGTGGGGCTTTAACTCAGGTCACCAGACTTGTGAAGCAAGTACCACTACCTGCTAAGCCATCTTGCTGGCCCCTTCCTGTGTGGACTCTGCATAAACTGTGTCGCTGAGTCCCTCTTTCATCTTCCCCTTCCTCCCCTTTTCTTAGCTATGAGAGGGTTCCCGCTCCTGAAGTGAGCTTATGTCATCCCCATGTTTGCTTTAAATGCAACAATGTGAAGACCCAATTTAATTTTTTAAGACATTGATTCAAATCTAACGTTATAGGCAATCTTGATTGTCTTTAAAATGCCTTTAATGAGTCTTGAATAAAATACCTCTTAAAACAAGGAAATATCCATTCCAGAGAGATTTGGTGGAATCAAGGGGTGTTGTCCCACATGCGGCATAGTGTCTGAAGCTATTTCCTATATAACTAAACTACCAAGACCATGGCCCATCTATAAACCAACCTCAACTTGTAGCATAGGCACCATCCTCTAAACAACACATGACATATGCTTCAAATAATGCTCAACAGCTGAACGATCAAGGATCAACTTCTGGGCCACAGCAGCTATGGAAGGCACATGCTAGAGGCTGCTGGCCTGTCTGCCTGACGCTAAGGACAGCTGTGACATGCAGTTGGGGCTCCTGGGGTTATGCAAACCAAATGGCTGACCTCAGATGCTTTTGTGATATATCCAGGAGCTTGTAGCAACTACGGCGATGGAAGTCTGAGCACCTGTTGGACCAATGACTGGACTATTGTGTGTCACCTGGTATGAGGCATCAAGAGTTGCCCTCTCCACCACAAGGATTCCTGTCTTCCTGGAGTGGATCCTGATTCTACCTCCAGCCCCCATAAAGAATCCTCCAGTGGCCTGTGACTATCCTAGCATAGCAAGGGATCTGCTTACTGCCCAAAGGAGCATTTCTTAGGAGCTCCATGTGCACACCCACAGTACTTGCTCTGGGAACTCCATGCACCCTACCATCCTGTAGAAAAGTGAGAACAGCTATTCTCACCACACAAGCATGAGATGTGCTGAAGCAATTCAGATGAAAGACTTACTTCTAGCAGACTCTCAGCAGAACATTGCAAGTGTCCTGATGGTCTTGGTCTCTAGTCTCCCATCCCCCATTATTCATGCTGCTAAGTGGGTTCTGCTCCAGCAGCTCTTGAATGGCCTTGAGTCACTCATCTCAAAGGACTTTCAGGTACTCTCTTCCTATGTTGTGGACAGTTCTCGCCTGGGATCTGCTCCCAGCTGCTCAGAGACTTTATCGGTGCTTGGGTTGTTCTAGGTGTGATGTGGGATTCCTCTCTGTATGCTGTGAATGTTTTATTATCATTTGTTAATAAAGAAGCTACTTAAGCCTATGGCAGGGCAGAATAAAGTCAGGCAGGAAATCTGAACAGAGATATAGAGAGAGTAGGCGGAATCAAAGAGATGCCACATAGCTGCTGAAGGAGAAAGACACCCGAAACCTTTACTGGTAGGCCACAGCCTCATGGTGATACAGAAATTAATAGAAATGGGTTAATTTAAGATATAAGAGTTAGCTGGGAATATGATAAGGCTATTGGCTAAGCAGCGTTGCAATTACTATAGCTTCTGTGTGATTATTTGGGTTTGGATAGCCAGGAAACAAAACACAGTCTCCACTAACATAAGTGCTGACCTCTTCCAAGGTAGTTCTGGAATACCCTGAGATCTCATTCAGGTATGTCTTTCTCTGATTGTTACTAGAAACTTCCTGCTTTGTGTGAGCCATAATCTATTTGGGTTTATACAAAACCACACTTGCTTAATCCAGAAATGATGCTCACATCAGAGAGTAAAGAAGGTAGAGAATGAGCAGAAACCAATGCATCAAAAGACCTGACTGATCAAGAGGGGTGCCCTCTAACTAAAACCTCAGTTAGCTAACTGGGTTGCTAGAAGAAACTAGAGCAGTGGTTCTCATGGTTTGGTGCACATCAGAATCACCTAAGGACTTTTAAAATGATGCCAAGGCTGTGGCCAAGACCAATTGAATCAGAAGATACTGGGGAAGGGGAAGGTCTTGACATCCTTTTGAAGCTCTTCAAGTAATTCTAAGGAAGCCAAGTTAAGAACCACACTGAGGAAGCAAATGGAGGGGATCTGTCTCATGAATCTTGATCCAGTGGAGTTTAATACGTAATTTGTAAATGAGAGACAATCTGATCCAGGAGTTCTGCAGTTAGGTGAAGGGTCACTACATCAAAATCTGGGCAGACACCTACACCTGAGTGATGGTGCTTAAGAGCCAGGAGGAACTGTAGGAGTCTTGCAGTGCACATGGTGTCAGGCTTAGTCCATGATCATCATGGCAGAAATCAGACAGGAATGGTATTGGAGCAATAACTGAGAGCCTTACATCCTGATCCACAGGCAGCAGGCAGACACTGCACCTGGCATGGGCTTTTGAAACCTCAAAGCCCACCCCCAGTGACATACCTTCTCCAGGAAGGCCACACCCACCTCAATAAGGCCACACCTCCTAATACTTCCTAAACAGTTCCACTAACTAGGGACCAAGTATTCACACATATGAGCCTCTGGGGGCCATTCTCATTCACACCACCACAGTGGAATTTCTAGACTGAGTAAGATTAACTTGAAATAGCTCACTTTGCTTCCCCGCTGTGCAGTTGGTTAAGAGAGACATTTACTATCAGGAGGAAACAGGAAATGTTACACAGAGTCACATGACTTGTATGTCTACTCAAGCACAATTTCACCACAAGAATTTTATCTTGAAATGATTTGTCATTGGCCAGTGAGATGGCTCAGTGGGAAAAGGCGCTTGTTGCCAAGGCTGTTGATCCTGAGAATCTTGAGTTCGATCCCTGGGGCCCACCTGGTGGAATGAGAGAACTTATTCCTGAAAGTTGTCCTCTGACCTCACATAGACAGACAGACATACACACAGACAGACAGATACACACACACACATACACTGAAAACAGCCTTCCATCAACTCTAGACCCCACTATAGTATAGTGTTTGTTTCTCTTTGTGACTGTGGCCATGTGTGACTCACTGTTACTTGGCAGAAAAGGTTGTACTTTATGTCACTAGTCCAGAAACAACAAAATTCAAAATATTTTTTAAAAAATGAGTGTATACTGTATGCAGATGGGTACATGCATGTCATAGTACATGTGGAGATCAGAGAACAAGTCAGTTCTCCCTTCTTCCACCATTGCATGAGCTGAACAGAAGTCATCAGGTTTGTGCGGCAAAGACTTTACTTGTTGAGCCATCTTGCTGCCCACAAACTTCAAAATCTAAGCACCTTACTATTGAATGTATATCATCACTTCCTCACATATAGAGAGCCATCAGGTCAAAAAGCAAAAATTAAACCATCATGAGTTGGGAAACTTGAATTTATATATTGGGAGCATTTTTCATAAATAAAAACACGGGAGAAAATATCACTTACACGGGCTATGTGTTTTTATCATCTTGGTGTCATGAAAGAATTTCAAGTGATAATGCATGTACATATGCATGGTTAGAACATGTAAACAACATAGGTGGTAGTACAAAATGTCAAGCTTCTCAAGACAGCCCCTCACATCTTTGTCTCAGTTGCTTTCTCAAGAAAAAAGAATACATGATGAACTTCTCATATTCTTTCCCCAAAGTAAAATGTCTATGTGTGACAATGGGTTTTGAAATTCCACATTAATGTGAACATTCTCTGAGATAACTCTAAGATAATTCCACGTCAACTGGTGGAATTTGGTTCATTTCTAGCAGTGGAAGAATATTCCATATGAGGATTGTGATGTTATTTACATAAGTTTTCCCTGGCCTCTTATTATTATTTTCAGATTCTTGCCATTGTAGATAATATTGAAGCCAGCATTGTTGCCTAGAACTAATTTGGCAAACTTTTGTGGTTACATTATTAATTTTTAAAATTATTTTGGCTTTTCAAGACAGAGTTTCTCTATAGCTTTGGAGCCTGTCCAGGAACTAGCTCTTGTAGACCAAGCTGATCTCTAACTCATAGCGATCCACCTGCCTCTGCCTCCTGAGTACTGGGATTAAAAGCGTGAGACACCACCACCCAGCTGTGGTTACATTCTTAACTGGTGTTTAAGGTATTTCAAGAGATAACTTGCTATTTTAAGTATAAAATTTGCACATTAATTCTATCAGACACCCAGATCCTGGGCTTATTTTTCTTCCTTGCTGGTGTGTACATGCTGTGGAAAGGGACAGGGCATTTTGACTGGGTCTCCAGGTTTTAAAGCCACTGTGAGGAAAGGCAGGCAGTCAGCAGAATCTACATGCTTTTCTATATTTACTTTTGGAATGAACAAATTTATGATGGTCGTCTCTCCAGGTGACAGAAATGGCCCAGAAATGTGTGAATTTCAAATAGTTTTTTTTTTCAATTCCAACTCATTCCCTGTTTCTCTTTACTCTTAGCAAGGAGAGGATCTGAGGCAAGATAAATAAATGCTTATTTATGGGGTCGGCTGCTCCCTGATATGCACGCAGCAGAAGAAAGCTCAAAAATGCGCATTTGAAAACTGATTAACACTGACTTTAAAAATACAAGTGGAGAACACGCACACATGAAACTCTACCAGGGTACAAGGGTCATAGCCAACTTCCCCTCTCTTTAGGGAACCTTGTGAAAAGTTCTGTTAGCCTGACACTGATGACATGTGCGGGACACCTCTTTTCTGTTACTGTGGAGAGGCTGTTCTGTGCCCTCTAGAATGTTCAACAGCATCTTGGACAACACCCCACCAGAAGCCCAATGCGCCTCCAAAAATGACCTTGTTGAGGAACACCACACACTCCTCCTCCATCATAAACCATAGTTCCCCCTTATCTGAAGTTTTACTTTCTGTGGTTTTAGTTACCCGTGGTCAACCATGGTCTGAAATAGAAGTGGAAATTTTTTAGAAATACTCAAATCCATGATTTGTAAATTGTGTCCCATTATGAGCAACATGAAATCTTGCCGTCTCATTTTGAGCAGTTCGGGATATGACTCATCCCTTTCTCTAGCATATCTACATGGTATACACTACCCTCCTGTTAGTTGCTTGTGCAATTTTCTCGGTTATTGGGCTCACTGCCACTAGACTTCAGTGCTTGTTTTCCAATAATCCTTATTTTATGTAAGTCTGGCCTCAGATAGCAAAAGCAGTGTTGTGAAGGAGGTTCCAGGACATAGCACGTGGAAGGGCAGCTGACTCTGGAACTGTGTGGCAGTGTTGTGCAATATGTGGGAAAAACAAAACATGGTATACCTGGAACTCAGAAACGAGCCACAGTTTCAGACATCCACGGGTGTCTCAGAATGGAATCCCTTAGATGACGGGGACCCCTGAAGGTATAAGATAGAGAAATAGTAATCTCTTATGTCTTTATACTAAAAATTGCATACTCATTCACATGGACAGGTATTTTTTTTGATTTGGTTAGCTGTTGTAAATAATTCTGTGATAAATACAGATGTGTTCTATGGAGAACATTCCTTGGTAGGTCAAGGGGCTGTGCATTTAATATGATGGCAGATATTAACTGGATGTCTTCTAAAGAGATTGCACTAATTTTTACTTTCCTAATATTGTACAAGAATGCCTGCTTTTATACACCCTTGCCAACTCAGCATGTTAAACACCACCACCAACAAAAACCTTTTCATCTTTTTTTTAATCCGGAAAGATGAAAACTGCCGACTTCTGGTAACCTCAGTTCTGCCACTGAACAGGTTTCTGGAGAGAAGCTGCTCAAAATACACTCTCTTAGAGATCTAAAGGTCAAGACAGGGAACCCTGATGAAGCATTCAGACAGGGCTCTTAGCCCCCTTTCCTTTTCCTTTCTGAGGAAAGGAACTTCTTTAAGCTTCTGGCAATTGTAAATGATTCTCCAGGAGAGGACCTAGCCCCTTCAAGCAGTATGCTTACTGTGCAGAACGTGCCAGAGCACAGTGGCTGGAAAGCCCTTTGCATTCCTGTAGATGCCTGTACGATAAACATGTTGTCGTTTTCGGTGGCACTTGCCCCTCTTGGTGCTGAGAGGTGCTGTCTGCTTTCATCTGTGTGCTGACTTACAGATATACATGATCAAATGAAGCCAAGACAAGAATCAAGGCTCATTAAAAAAAATCTTGCCTACAGCATGTACTGAGAAATGTCGATCATGCCAAGACTGCACTGGCTGAGTGAAGTCAGGGGTTGTGCAATTACCCAGCAGAGGTTGAGATTTCTGACAAAAACAGGAACCTCATTGAAAATCTAAGCCCAAAATGTAGCTCATTCTTTTTAGAGGCCATTTTGATACGAACGTTGAAAATCATGACTTTCTGACCTCTAGGCTTTATTTCCTCTGTAAAGCCCAGCATGAAATAGATTTTCCAGTCCTGGGTTTTCTGATGGCTCCTTTAGGTTCTGAATTAAACCAAGTTGTTTTTTTTTTTTTTTAAAGATTTATTTATTTATTTTGTATACAGTGTTCTATCTTCTTGTATGCTTACAAGCCAGAAGAGGGCACCAGATTTCATTACAGATGGTTGTGAGCCACCATGTGGTTGCTGGGAATTGAACTCAGGACCTCTGGAAGAACAATCAGTGCTATTAACCTCTGAGCCATCTCTCCAGCCCTTAAACCAAGTTTTTATATAAGACCAAGGTATTCTTCCACTGACTGCTTGAACACACAGACTTTTTTTTTCATGGCAAAGAAATTTATTGAAAGCCTACTATGTGCCAGATTATAGCGAAAGCGTTAACGAGAAAGGCCCCATGACTGCTGGTTGGATCCCCGCTAAAGGAAAGGAGATCCAAAAAGAGGGCCTGGAGTCAGGTGTGTGTGGTAGTCTCTAGGTCCACCTGCAGGAGCTCCTAAGGCTCTGGGATTTGGCATAATTTAGTTAGGACCCACATGGACAAAGGGCTCTGGCTACTCCTGGAACAGCAATTGGAGGCTGTGATCTGACTGCTTGCTAGTCATCCTATGCTCAAGAAGAGATTCCCCTATCTTAATTAATACGAGACAACCAAGCACAAGACACTAAACTGGAAAAATGAGCCAAGCAGCAGTCTGCTAGCTACAAATATTCCCTGGTAGAGAAGGGCACCACATACCATGTAGGGCTACATGGGGATAGCACTCAAGAGCATGACTCAGGAAAGCCTACGTGAGACAAGTGTTGTACAACAATAGGGTGCACTAGTCCCAGTTCCTGCCAGAGAAAAGAAGAGATAGATTTGTCTGAAAATATTGCTGGTTGCAAAGAATGTAAAAGCTTTTAGTTTGAGGACTGGGTGGGAGTAAGAGCAGTAGTCAGCCTTAGGGTTCTGTGAACGGCAAAGATGTTACAACATCTGCTGGGTTTCTTTAGATTTTCCTGTCCCTTTCCCAACAGGAGCCCAGGGTTAAAGTCAATGGTATGGATCACATTTCTGCCACTTACAGCCTAACAAGAGCATACAAGCGACACTTGCTGATCGACTTTTGTGAGGCCTGCGTTCTTCTTGACCATCTGGCAAGCAGGACCTTATCCTTTGGTAACAGCATCCTAATCTGGCAAGAATAGTTTCTCTCTCTTGTCAGTCTACTTGTTCTTGAGGTTTGGGTGAGTTTGAGCCCTCTCAGGATTCCAGAGGGTTAGTTAGTGACCCAGATTTGACCAATCAGATCAACCTATTACCCTGGCCATCGTGGTTGATTAAGAGACATGCAACCGGACCAGGCTCGAGTGGAACTTTGCTAATTAAAAAAAATGAAAACTCTTTTTTTGTGTGAGGGAAATTGCTAAGTAGGAAATTCTAAGGCTAGAGTTACTGCAGGATTATATGGACAGCATCCCTACCTGTGAGTGAGAGCAACATAAAGAGGTACAGAAAAGAATGGGGAGATAGAGACAAATGGAGGTGCCCGTTCAGCTTCCCATCAGAAACGGTGGAACTAGGATTATAGTGACCCCCTTTATCTACAGACCCTCAGTGGGAGCCTCAACTGCAGATACAGCCAAACCTTCTATATGCTATGTTTCCTCCTCATATACATGGATATCCACGATAAAGTTTAATTTATAAATAGGTCAAAGCAAAAGGTTAAAAACGGTCTGGTGAGATGAAGGTGTCGTGGGGTGTCTGGTATCTAGCCTGATTATTGGCATTCTATCCGTGGGTTATGGTGGAAGAAGAGAACCAGCTCTCAAAGGTTGTTCTCTGATCTCCACATGCATGGCTGTCCTGTGCTCATAACACCCACACCCACATGCACACAATAAATACATAGATGATAAATATAAAAAATTCAAACTAAAAATAACCAATAATAAAATAGAATTATAACAATACAGTTTAATAAAAATTATGTGGTCTCTTGCTATTTCAAAATATTCTATTGCATTCATTTTTTTAATGACCACCAATAACTGAAGCCACAGAGAGCAAAGCTATGGCTAAAGGGGCGACTCTTATACTCTTGAATCTTCAGATAAACAAAACAACACATTTTTCTGTTTAATTTATGGCTTATGTTGTTCTGACTTGAATTTATTACATCTAAAATAAAAACATAAATAAAAATAACTGACTAATGTTCCAATGGGCAGGTGCCAAGCCTGCTTTATACAGTAAGGAAGGAGTTTGTATTAACTTGCTGGCAGTTTTGTCTTGTCTTCTCTTCATTTTCCGGCCTAAGGTGATGAACCAGTCTTCCCTGGTGGCTTTAAACATGGCCCTGCCTCCTAACTTAACTCTCATGCTTTGAACAGACTAACAATTCATCCTCCCTTCTGTTGAATCAGTCTTTCCAAGTTCTTCAGTTTGCCAGGATTTTGGACACTCGGCTTAAATAGTGCTGCCTCAGAGAAACCTTCTCTGTACCCAAAACTAAAGACTTGGTACAATTCCTTTATGATGATCGGGAAGTTTGTTGTCTTTATCATAGCCCTTATTGACATATGACAGTTTTTATGTATCTTTTATGGTCTACCTTTGTGACTACAAGTTCTACGAGAACATGGGCCTTCTCTGTACTTTCAGTGTATAGAACAGGGTCTGGCATATAACAGGGTCTTCGCAGAAGACCATAAAATCTATCAGTGAGCAATCACATGGAGAGTTGCTGTTGAGAAGCTTATTTAAGCAATTTACACGTACCACTCAATCCTCAAAATAACCTCAAGTAAGAATTCCTATTGCCTTATACATGGGGAAATTTCGGTTGAGCAGTTGAGCAATTTATCCAATGTAACACACCTAGAAAAAGCTGGCAGAAGAGTACATAAGCAAAGGGCTATTTGATCCCAAATTTTTTGCTTTACATTTTTGGTGACTCCCAAATTTGTTTCAGATCTCAACACCTTAAAATTCTTACAAACATAAATTCCTGCTAGACTGTGAATTGAAGTTTGAGGATAATTCGCAAATGTGTCACAGAGAGAATCTATCATTTTCTCTGGATGAGATCTTTGGGGAACATCTAGACCCAGAAGTGGTCTAAGTGGACATCCTAGTAGACACAGATGAGGTCCGTTATGCTGGAATGCACTGTGAAAGAAATTACTGAGGTGGGACCAAAGGACAGGGACGGCTTCAGGGGAAACATCTGCGACAGGAGCACAAAGGGAGAGCGCAGTCATGCGAGTTTCATAGGCAAGCCACTGATGTGGGCGGGAATGTGGAGGGGTCTATGTGAAGCACAGCCCCTCTCTGGAAGGATACAGAGTGGAAAAAGATAATAAACTCAGAGTTTGGAATGACTGTAACTGACATGTGAATCTATTGCTGGTTGTTGGAGAGCACTGCAAAACGTGCATAAACTCGGTACAGAAGAAAAACTACAATATAGCAAGATGACAACATATAATAGGAATTGAAAGACTCATTTGAAGTTCGATAGTGTAAAACACCTAGCTGTCAGAGATTCCAGTTTTTGTGTTTTTTAAGTTTACTTGATCTTTATGCAGACTTTCACGTGGAAGAATATTAACTGAGCCAAGGAACGATCTTTTATCCCCTTTTCGGAGAGTCTGCATTCATCCTTTTCATCAGCAGTCATGTGATAATAAATGAAGAAAAGTGAAAACAGCACTTCTAATGCTTCAAAAGGATGCATCAGGCAATGTTAGAAATTCTGTGTGTGGACGTGTAAGGTTCTGAAGTTTAGGAACAAGTACATGGCATACATGAAACTCCACTGATTGGTGCTGTAATTAGAAGCATTTTAAAACAATTTTCTATATTTTCCCCAAAATACTTATAAACATTTACCAGTGGTTTTAATATTGCTCAAACTGAAGTAGATTTACAACTATATTTTATGATAAAAATACTTCATATAACCAGCATGTCAGTTCTATTAACTCCAAAGGTTATAACTGGGGAACTAACTGGTAACCTATAAAATACTAAAATGTTATCTTGTTATTCCAAAATTATTTTGTGTTAAAATAATTTTAGACTGACAAAACCTTTCAAAATGGGCATAACAAATTTAATAAATTCTTCTTTGAATGTCACTTTATTTAAAAATAAAAATATGATGATAAAAAACTAGGAGATTAATACTGACACAGACCTTAGTTAAATTTCACCACTTTCCCACCTAGATCTCTTTTTTAGTACAAGAATTGAGTCTAGGGTCCAGTACCCTTTTGCATTTCATAGACAGTTCTCCTTAGTCTCCTCTGATCTGTTGGGACAGCTTCTCTCTTGCTCCCCAATATACCAAATAGACCCAGCTTTCTACCCACTTAATGTCTGTTGGTAGCGCCCCACTGGCTTCAGTGTAAGAGGAAAATAGATGGTATGTTCCAGGTTCTGCATTACCTCACTACCAACCACACTTCTGGCCTCATGTGCCACTACTTGGTGGCCCTTCATCTGGAGGGTATGCCAAGTCAGTCATGGATCCTCTCTTGTGGCATGTTCA